>SCDY01001065.1:0-74073 GCA_004143825.1 Drosophila micromelanica
AAGAACTTTACATGTCAAAATTTTTGTTCATTTTCGCATGATTTTTGACCAAAAATTTGACACCCCCAGAATCAGCTAAAATGTTGTTTTTTATACTATGTGAGCCAAATAAAATCGATTAAAAACACAAATTTGCAATTCTAAATTTTGACAAAAAAAAAATTTTCGAATATTTACAAGGGGGGAGTACATGCTTTTTTGACCAAAAATTTCAAAAAAAAATTATTTCTTATTCTGCATATATTTTTGATGTAGAAATAATCTATAGGATAAATCATGACAAAAATGCCCTCAAACGTGAAAATCGGTTTAGTTTTGGCAAAGTTATGGGAGTTTGAAATATGGGAGCGAAGTATTTTTGTTTTTCGATGTATGCTCCTAGCGTGCCTTGAAAATGATGTCAAAATCGGATTACTATAGTTTCTAGCAGCCCAGTGTGCAACTTGTACTCGCGTTTGAAATCGGTATTCAATTTGTTCAAATTGCCAAGGATGTCGAACCTGATCCTTCCAGCTATCAAGGCGGTGCTCTTTGGTCGCTGCCTGCGCGCCCTTCGCATCAGCGTGTTTGTTCAGTTCCTGTTGCTGGCGCAATTTGTGCTGCTTGCCAGCATTGAATTGAATCCGTTCGCTTGGATTGCGGGCTCAGTGAATGTGGTGTGCAGCGTGAAGGCGTGCCTGTTGTGCCTGCCGCTGTCTGGGGCCGTGCTGTTCTACGGACTGACCCTGTTCCATCAGTATTTGGCCGAGCCGCGCTTCTTTGCCAATCGCACGGCTGGCTGGTGAAGCAGGCTCCGCGCAAATTGTGGTTTCTGTGCGTTCACCTGTGCGTCGGCTACCTGACCGCCTGGCTCAGCACGGACTATCTGCCGATGGACTATCGCCATGTGCTGTACAGGTGCTCCGACATGGACTCCCTGAACTCGTATCACGTATTTTTGCTGGGCATGGGCATTTCCGCCGCCTCCTTCCACTTTGTCGCCGTGCACTTGCGGCACGAGGTGGCCATCGAATTTAAATTGATCGAACAGAAGCAATCGGAGCAGCTGCGTGATCTGTTCTATGGCATCCTTGTGAGGGCACCCATCGATGCCCTGCTGCCCACGTTCTTTTACATTTGTGTCTATTTGCTGCGACTTGTTGTCGACAGGAATGATCGACTGGCGAGCTACCCTGGCACCCTGGATGTGATCGGCATTGGTTGGCTGCTGTTCTATGCCTGGTTGCTTGGCGTTCAGATTGTGAGCCAATTGCATTTCATGCGACGTCTTTTTGCCATCCTGCTGGCCCATCATCTGCCGATGATCGTTACGCCCGATTGCAGGCCCGTTGACTTTAAGCGGCCGCGCCTCACAATTGCCGCCGGACTGGCCACTGTGAATGTGCATTTGGTGCAGTGTCTGACCGCGAATCTGTTGTACTTGGAAGCTGGGCGCACGGATTCGGCGATCCGTGCGGAAATCTCTCAGCTGCGCTGGCCCGGCAATCATCCGCACAATTGGCGGGCGATCTGTGACCAATGGCTCAGCATCATAAACAATTTCGTCGTGGCGCTGAGCGACTCAATGCGGCAGATCAGTTCCGTACACAAGAATGAACTGCGCCAGCTGCAGGCCCTCATACACAGGGGTTAGGGATACATTACTTTTTACACAAGCTCTTCCAATACAAACAATTGCAAGGGAAATAAAAAAAAACTGAAACTTGAAATAAATACTCATGTTAATTCGATTAAATCTGTATATCTCCCTTAGTTTTGAAACCTCTAAGTTAGTACACTTTTTGGATTTGGATTTTGTAGTGAAATCACCAAACTTGAAAGTATTTGTACTTCCCCAAAATATCACTAAATGTTATCTGCATTTGACTCATGTTGGCACTGTTAAGTCACACAAATAACTCAAGCATAAACATAATAGATAGAATTTTAATATTACCTATAATATTATTCATATAATTTTAAATAGATTAATAAAATATTCAGCAGATCCGAAATTTTGTTTCAAATATAACCGATAGTAAGAAACAACCATCCGTTCCGATAGTTTAAAATTATCTGACATCGCTTACAAAATTTACTCATTTGGCACCGCTAGACATATATATTTTTTAGTGTTGCATTTTTAGGCATTATAATTGCGTTCGAATTTTTTTTGGGAAAACTACATAAATATTTTTAAAATACCGATCAGTTTGTCTTTTCATCTATGGAAACAAATATCGCCTACATTTTATAAATTACTTAATTCCTTATTAACAGCAACAAGCAGATCCTGTTGTACATACAATTTTAGCACTTGTGGCTCACCTCTTGCCATTGAAAACAGTTGGCAGCACTCAGCACTTGGTAATCGGTGCTAATTTCGATATCAGCGCAAAGTACTCGATACTTTCGATAGCAAAACAATGCAAACTTCGAACGATTGACGATGACGAACGTGCAATGAGCAATATTTAAACAAATTAATTACATTTTTGAACGAACTAAAGTGTGCAATCCGTGCGTGTGTTCGCATTTCCATATCCAATCACGTGCATTTACGCCAGCGGGCGACTAACAGTCGCGTCTCCGCAAACGCAGACCGTCGTCGCAGACGTCGCCGAATCCCTGAGGCCATCTCACATCGGACAGAGGCATAAGGATGACCGCCTCGGACAAGTACACGTATCAGCGGACTGTGCTGTGCTTGGCGCGCGTGTTGGCTGGCATACAGCCGACGCCATGGGACAAGGTCGGTGTGGCTAGGGGTTGTGTCACTGTTGTGGGCGATGATGCGCATAGCAGGGGGGAGGGCGTTGGGGGGGGCCGAGCTGTGGCCGCAAATTAAAAATCGAATTTTCGCGCAACTAACGTTGACCTTGGACACAACAGACATGCGTATAGTGCTGACGTTGCCGCAGAGCCAACGAGAGAGCGGTAGAAAGTGAAAAGTAGGGGGGGGGGGTGTGGGGGCATTTTGATACAACTAATAACTTATCTCAGCATGCCCTGACTGACCTTTGATATCTTGTTTGCGGTTACAGGTGCAGACACTGTTTCGCTACTGTCCGCAGGAGAATGCATCCGGTGTGTTTTGCCTGGACTCGCGAGCACAGGACGCGGTCATTGCATTGGGCATTTACTTTCTGGAAGGCGGCTGCCAGCACTCCGCACAGATTGTGCCCTATCTGCTCCGGCTGGCCAAAAGCCTGCCCAAGGCGAGAATACACGATGAGCGCACCAGCAAAGTGGAGCGTAAGTAACCGATTTATTCGCTGCTTGAAATCGAACTAATGTCCAATGCTCCTGGGCAGGTGTGCGCATACCAGCGGCGGAGAAGTTCAGCTTCTGCCTGAACACGCTGCTATCGGATATAGCGGCCAAGTGTCCAGATTCGCGGGAGGAGATCATACTGAACCAGGTCGAGACGCTGGGCACGCTGGCGAACATTGTGAAGCCCAGCAAGGACAGCAACTCGACACCGTCGCCCCTGGTGCTGTGCAATGCGACAGTTCCGTTGCTATTTGGCCTGGCCAGATCGATGGGCCGTTATGCCAGCAACGATCCGCCGCTGCTGTGCCGCATCTTTCCGCCCGAACAGCTGCCCGTACAGCGCGCCAGCGCCGGCGGCCACGGCAGCGGCCACGGTAACTGCGGCGGCTCATTTAGCAGCAGCGAAAGATTGGCGGCGACACAGTTTCGCCCCATCATACCGCGATCGATGTCCGGCAGCTTGGCCCACAGCCAGACGCCAGCTGATGCACACCGGATGCGTCCGCTGGGCAGCAAACAAAAGCCGTCGCTGCACAGCTACTTCTCGGTGCCGTACGATCCGCGTACGCACTTCTTCACCCGATACGGCTCCAGCTTTAATCAGTTTCCACATATGCGCGTCAATCTGTGCGAATCGCCGGGCAAGAACGGCCCAAAGCCGCTCTATCGTGTCCCGCCGTTTCCCATACAGCACCTGCAGACCATCTTTGCGGTGTCCAAGAAGCTGCTGACCAAGGACACTCTGGAATATTTAGATGAGCTGGGCAGCGATATATTCTCGCTGCATTTGAACAATGGCAACTGCTACAAAAGCTTCTCCGAAATGCTCAACTTGGTGCTGGTCACGCTGCTACGCGAACTGCTCCAGCACCAGGTAGATCTGCCCACGCCCTTCACCAAGGATGTGCAAGAGTTTGTGAAGCGTCTCTTCCTCAACGGCCAAACGGAGCTGCAGAACAAACAGCAGGACCAGGAGCGCGAACGACGCGAAGAAAACGGCATCGCTGTCGTCAACAAATACAAGATCAATGTGATGGCCAATGCCGCCTGTGTCGATCTCCTCGTTTGGGCCATACGCGATGAGACGGGTACGTTAGCACACCTTGGCCGTCTTCGACGTGCCATTGTTTCCAGTCAACAATTAATGACTTTTACGGCCATTTTATTGCATACTTTGACAGGTGATCTAAATATGTTTCTCCGTCCGTTTGTCTGATTTCAGTTGATATTGTTTTCAATATTTTTACATCTACTGTTTTTTCAAAAATGTAGGAAAACCCAAAGCATATGCAAATTTGCTGCGGGGTAAACAGAACCGGTTTTTTAAATAAAAAAAAAAAAGGAAAACGGTTTCCCAAAAAATCAGTCAAAGCTAAAACCAAATTGATTTTTTTCTGCTTTTTAAATGGTTTAGTATATTTTTTTTATACATTTAAATTTTCTACCTCCTATTTAAAAATAATCAAAAAGAAAAAGATACAATAATATCATACAGGTTCAAGCCGAGCACCGCACTTTTTTTTATAGGACTTTGCACACTTTATACCAAATTCAATTTTCCACATTATGAGATCATACTGTCTGGGTATATATACATATACAGCTTCGGTATGCCGAAGGCAGCTTTTATTTACTAGTTGGTTTTCTTTTGAGTTGAACATTGTGTTTTTTTTTTTTTTTTTGCAAAATGAAATATATTTTTTACAGTTGACGTCGACTATAACGTGCCATCCTTGCAAAATGGCTTGCATTTTTTATTAAAGAAAGGTCAAAAGCAGTTCCTTCACCTTCCCGCCCTCAGATCCAATCTCTTAATTTTCAATTAACTTCTTCTTATTTAATACTTTTCCGTATTTTGTTTCGTTTTGTTTTTCGTTCGTTGTTCGTCTTTTTGTTGCTCTCACAGCATGTTCGCGATCTTCATATTTTTGAACAGGATCAAGAGTGGATGTCCTCCCTCCCCCCAAGATCATTTGATCACTTGATCATTTGCGCTGCATGCTGCTCTTCTTACCCAGTGTTAAGGTTGTTGTTGTTGTCGTTGTTGTTGTTGTTGTTTCCGTTTTCCCCTCGCCCTCCTTCCCCAAATTGAAATCCAATTGAATTTGAGCTGCCTGTCTAATCGATATTATCTTCACAGAGGCGGATAAACTGTGCGGACGCCTGTCACAGAAGCTGAATCTGGTACTCAGCCATAAGATCGTAATGGATCATATGCCACTGTTGATGGTCTGCCTCGAGGGACTGGGCAAGCTGGCCCAGAAGTTTCCCAACATTGCCGGCACATCGATATCGTATTTGCGCGACTTTCTTGTGGATCCCAGTCCCATTCTGGGCAAACTTCATGCGCATGCAATGCAATCGCTGGCCCTCCAAAAGAAGGAGAAGGAGCTGACACCGTTCAAGATTGTGGTGCAGCATTATGCGGATGCGCGTTCGGTCGTCGACATCTTTGGTGATAACCAAAAGCAGCCCGGCACCGGACGCAGCGGTCATGCGGCCTTCGAGGCACTCCGCGATGCGGCCATCGAGAATCTATCGATTGCGCTTCGTGCAGCCCATACCCTCGATCAGTTCTGTGTGCCCGCCCTGGTGGCAAATGTATCCAATCGTCTCTTCACCGCCGAGAAGCACGAGAGGTAAGTCCACAAAAATGTTCATATAGTGTACGTGAAATTTAGGTAATCTGATTGTCATTATTACCCGCAGCGAATCGACGCTGGTCAGCTTGAACATCATCGTGATGCTCGGCCATGTGGCCGTCGCACTGAAGGACACCTCGAAGACGACACAGAATATACTCCAGTTCTTCATCCAGCGCTTCTGTAAGGTGCCATCGGAGCAGAATGCCCTGATTGTCGATCAGCTCGGCTGCATGATCATCTCGCAGTGCGAAACCCACATATTCGATGAGATCATGAAGATGTTCTCGCGCGTTACCGTGCAATCGGCATCGCTGGCGTACACCTCGGATCCGGAGCATCGCAAGCAATTCCATCATGTGTCCGATGCGGTGGTGAATGCTTTGGGCAACATTGCGGCCAATATACAGGGCGATTCGGAGATGCTGGAGCTGTTGGGCAAACTGTTGGAGCTGTTTGTCCAAATTGGACTCGATGGCGAACGCTCGTACGATAATACCCCGGGCGCCCAAAAGGCCAGCTCCCGTGCCGGCAACCTGGGCATGCTTATACCCGTTATTGCTGTGCTCATGCGCCGGCTGCCGACGATCAAGAATCCGCGCCAGCGCCTCCACAAGCTGTTCAAGGACTTTTGGGCCTACTGCGTTGTCATGGGCTTCACAAATGCCCGCCTCTGGCCAGCCGATTGGTATCAGGGCGTCCAGCAAATAGCGGCCAAATCGCCGCTGCTCATCTCCCAGACGGCACACAAATCGGATATGCGGGAGCTCAACTATACGCTGGCGATCAAAAGCGATTCGGTTAACGAGCTGCGCAGCCAGATTCTGATGCTGCTCGAGCATTCATCGGACAATGTCGCCGCCTCCATCAACAAGCTCAGCTTTGCCCAGTGCACGTACCTGCTCAGCGTCTACTGGCTGGAGATGCTCCGTGTCGAGAATGCCGACGAGCCCAGCTTGGAGCCCATCATGAGCTACCTCTGCGACACGGCGCTCCAAAAGGACAAAACTGGCATTTGGCAGTGTGTCAAATGGTGAGTCCAACATCAGAGAAAACATATTGTCTACTCTGTATATATATCCAACTTTAAATAGCATTTTTTTCCAAATGGAATGGATTTCCTTATCTTACCTCCAATCAGTTTATTTATTACCCATTCACAAAAGTCCGCAGTTAGAGACATGAAAATTAGAAAAATTAGTATAATTGTTAGGAATTTTTTGGTTATGCCCACGGGAGGCGTGGCTGTTCGATGTTATATATTTATCAATCTGGAGCGATCAAATATTTGCAAATCGATTACTATTGATACCCTGTAAGTAGTATGATTATTGTAGAGTTTGATTACATTTTTGGCACGCCCACTTGGGGGCGGCTGCCACTTTTTAAAAGTCAAGGTCATCAAAATTTGGTAGTCGGCTTTCAAAAAGACCACTAAAAAATCAGTTCAATTTTATATAAAAATTCAAAGTGCTAGAAATTACAAAAATTTAAACAATAAATTTCGTGAAACAAATTAAGTAAATCAGAAAGATTCAAAAAAATTGCCGATCACATTTTTAGAAAATATGTCTATTTTCACATATTTTCCAAAAATGTTCATGCTTTTATATAAATCACTTTAAAGCACGTTCTAAGAATATCAGACGAAAATAATTTTATAAAAAGTTAAATCGTTTATAAAGTTATTCAAAACTAAATTTAACAAATTTTTCAATCTGCGCCCGAAAAAATTGGAAATCCTTATTATAAACTACATATTTTAAATATAATTAATCAGAAAAAGTGGAAATTTGTAATTTTATATCTTTCATCAAGTTGCCAATTGATTTAATTAAAACATACCTTAGATTATATAGTGAAATTTTAAGATTTTTTTGTTTGTTTGGTAACATTGCAACATATATTTAATGAAGATTTGTTTTCCTTTTGCAGTGTGGCGGATCAGGTGTTTGAGAAATTCCGTAATGTGCTGTACGCCCATGATGAGATCAGGGAGAAGGTGCTGGAATCGCAGGCAACGCTGCTGCTGGTCTACTTCAATCACATCCACAAGCAGATCCAACTGGTGGCCGATCAGTATCTGTCCCAGCTGGTGGATCGTTTTCCCCATCTGCTGTGGAATCGTCGTGTCCTCTGGTGCATGCTCGACATACTCCAGTTGCTGGCGTATTCCCTCTCGCTGGATCCCAATGAGGAGACGCCCACGTTGCGGGTGGTATCGACGCCGTACACCCTGCAGCTGATGGATTCACTGCCGGCGCGTGAGCTGCGCCTCAAGGACTTTGCCGATCGCTGTCAGGGCATTGTGAACGAGGCGATGAAGTGGGCGCCCCGCTCGACCCGCTCCCATCTGCAGGAGTACCCCAACCAGATACCCACACCGGTGCTGGCCCACCACAGCGGCCTCGCACTCGCCTTCGATTCGGTGGTGAACAGCAACACCTTGCATCCGGGCAACACCCAAAGTACGCTGAGCAAGCGGCCCAGTTGCGTCAACTCGGACACGCCCCGGTTTGTCTCCGTGCTCTGTTTGCGCAGCAAATACGCCGGCGAAATAAGCGGCCTGCTCTCCGTGCTGAGTGACCAGGACAAGGCCGGACTGCCGGATCGCCTGGTGCGCGATGTGTGGGACGCCTGCGCGGAGAGGAGCGACGCCCGGCATCGCGGCGCCCTGTGGCGTGCCACCGCCTATCTGATCATCTGTGCGAATGTGGAGCGGAAGCTGCTGCATGCGGTGGCCAGTTCCCAGCTGGAGCTGTTCACCGAGTCAGCGATGGAGACCGCTGTGGAGTGCTGGCAGTGGGTGCTGACGGCGCGCCAGGATCTGGAGCTGTGCTTCATACAGGAAATGGTCAGCGCCTGGCAGACCACGTTCGAGAAGCGCATGGGCCTCTTTGCCTGGGAAATGGAGATCACCCATCCGCTGGCCGCCTACGAGGGCTGCAAGCTGGTCAGCAAACCGATACTGATAGCGCCCCACCTGATCTGGCTGCAGCTGCTCTCGGAGATGGTCGACACGGCCAAATACTGCAACCGGGACAAGGTGGAGATGTTCTGCCTGCTGCTGCATCGCTGTCTGCCCATATTGAAGAGCAGTCGCCAGAACCGGCAGGTGGCCACCGTTGGGTGTCGCTTCAAGCTGCTCCAATGCGGCCTCTCCCTGCTCCAGGGCAACACCATACCCAAATCGTTGGCGCGCAACATTTTGCGCGAACGGATCTATTCGAATGCCCTCGATTACTTCTGCGGCCCGCCGACGTGCCCCAACCAGAGTCGCGAACAGCTGCTGGAGGACATCCTGATACTGCTCAAGTTCTGGCAGACGATGCGCAGCGAGAAGAAGCATCTGGTTACCTCGGAGGTGGGTGATTATGACATCACCAGCACCTCGGTGAGCTCCACACAAATGCTGGCGGTGCGCCACAATCCGGAGACGGCATCTTTGATCAGCGGCGGCGCCGACTACGCACGCTCGATGAGCGCCACCGGGAACGCCGGCGGCTGGTACAACACCATCCCCCATTCGACGTCGACGCTGTCGAAGCGCTCGAATCGCTCCAAGCGACTGACGTACCAGAAGGACTCCTACGACAAGGATTACATGAAGAAGCGCAATCTGATATTGGAGCTGCTCGCCGTCGAACTCGAGTTCCTGATCACCTGGTACAATCCCAACAGTCTCACCGATCTGATAGTGCCAGGTAAATATATACGTATATATTTACTTTTTTCAAAATACCCATTTTGCATCATAGTGAGAAATATAAAATGAAAGAGAGATAATTAATAATAGGGAGCAAGAGAGTGTGTAAGAGAGGCAAAGCGAGCGAGTTGGTGAGAGAAAGAGAATGAGAATACGAAAAAGAGAGCGATAGAGCAAGTAAGGCGAGATAGAGAGTAGGGTAGAGTAGAGAGAGGGATAGAATGGGCGTAAGAGAACGAGAGAGATCGAGCGAGTAATAGAAGATAGAAAGTAACAGAGAGGGAATGAGAGTAAGTGAAATAGAGAAGTGTAAGAGGGGAAAGCGAGAGAAAAAGGAAGCGAGTAAAAGGCAGAAAGAACGAGAGAGAAAATAAACAGTGAGACCAACAGTAAACAAGAGAGAGAATATTAGTGGGAGAAAATGGCAGAGTAAAAGAGAGAGCATGAGAGTAAAAAGAGAAAATATGAGAGATGGTGGAATAGAAGAGGTCAAGGGAGAGGAAGAAAAAGAGCAAGAGAGAAGAAGAATAAGAGAGAGAAAGAGTTAGGGAAGCCAGAGAGAGAGAGAGAGAGAGAGATTGAAAACGAGAAAGATAATGAAACTACAGAGAGAAAAAGAGAGTACCTCTAAAACAAAAACACAACTTTTCAAACATGACTTTTAAACAAGACACACACACGAATCGCAGAAAGCGCCAAAAGTGTGCAGGCACTACTTGAATTCCTGAGAATCGCATAGAGAGGTCTAAATTGCTTTACATACAAATAACATAAAGCGGCAAGTTAACAGACAACATTCCGTTGAGCAACTCAGCTTCTGGAGTTTCGAACTGAATTTTGAATTGATTGTCTTTATATTTTGTTGCTTTGTGTTCCGCCAGGTGAGGAACAGATCACCGAGTGGCGCAATCGGCCGTACAAGCCGAATGTGTGGCGTGATTATGCCCGGCTCGCGTGGTGCTATAATCCGGCGCTGGCCGTATTTCTGCCGCAGCGCATCAAGAACGCGGAGACCATTGAGGAGGAGGTGTCCCGGATGGTGTGCTCCGATCCGATAGCCGTTTGTCATATACCCGAGGCGCTCAAGTATTTGTGCACCACCAAAAACTTGCTGCAGGAGAGTCCCGATCTGGTCTACATTCTGTCCTGGTCGGCGGTGACGCCCATCCAGGCGCTCTCCTACTTTTCGCGACAATATCCATCGCATCCGCTCACCGCCCAGTATGCGGTCAAGACACTGAGCTCCTATCCGGCGGAATCGGTGCTGCCGTATATACCACAGTTGGTTCAGGCCCTGCGCCACGACACAATGGGCTACGTGGTGGAGTTCATCAAGAACATATCGAAGCGGTCGCAGATTGTGGCGCATCAGCTGATCTGGAACATGCAGACGAACATGTACACGGACGAGGATCAGCTGGTGCGCGATCCCAATTTGTATGAGGCATTGGATCTGCTGTCGCAGAACATCATTGGCTCCTTCTCCGGAGCCGCGAAGCGTTTCTACGAGCGTGAATTTGATTTCTTTGGCAAAATCACGGCAGTATCCGGCGAGATACGATCCTTTCCCAAGGGCATTGAGCGAAAGAACGCGTGCCTGGCGGCACTTAGCCGCATCAAAGTGCAATCCGGCTGCTATTTGCCATCGAATCCGGAGGCAATGGTGCTGGACATTGAATACAGCAGCGGTACCCCAATGCAGAGTGCCGCCAAGGCGCCCTATTTGGCACGTTTCCGTGTCTATCGATGCGGCATCACCGAGCTGGAGACGCGCGCCATGGAAGTGTCCAATAATCCGGTAAGCTATCGCTCTCTCTCTCTCTCTCTCTCTCTCTCTCACACACACAACATCCGATTCTATTTGCGTCTCTGTCTGATGTATGTGCACAGAATTCACAGGAGGATGCACACATGACGCTGGGCGTCGAATCCTGGCAGGCGGCCATATTCAAGGTGGGCGACGATGTGCGCCAGGATATGCTCGCCCTGCAGGTGATCACCATATTCAAAAATATCTTCCAACAAGTGGGCCTCGATCTGTTCCTGTTCCCCTATCGCGTGGTCGCCACAGCACCCGGCGTAAGTGCATCCAAATTCAGATTGGATTCGATTCGATTGGAAACCGGGATAAAATTGACTAATCCGGTTTTGTGAAATTCCAGTGCGGCGTCATTGAGTGTGTGCCCAATGCAAAGTCGCGCGATCAGCTGGGCAGGCAAACTGACTCCGGCCTATCCGAGTACTTCCAGCATCAGTATGGCGATGAGAGCTCCAAGGAGTTTCAAGCGGCCCGGGCGAATTTCGTCAAATCGATGGCCGCCTATTCGCTAATTGGTTACCTGCTGCAGATCAAGGATCGCCACAATGGCAACATCATGATCGATAAGGATGGCCACATCATACACATAGGTACAGCATGGACTCTCCCTCCTCTGACTCCGATTCTAACCGTTTCATTGTTGCTTACAGATTTTGGCTTCATGTTTGAATCGTCGCCCGGCGGCAACATTGGCTTCGAGCCCGACATGAAGCTCACCGATGAGATGGTGATGATAATGGGCGGCAAAATGGAGGCGCCCGCCTTCAAATGGTTCTGTGAGCTGTGCGTGCAGGCATTTTTGGCGGTGCGACCGTATCAGGATGCGATCGTTTCGCTCGTCTCCCTGATGCTGGACACGGGGCTGCCCTGCTTTCGCGGCCAGACGATCAATCTGCTGAAGCAGCGATTTGTGGCCAACAAAAACAACAAGGAGGCGGCCGCCCATATGCTGGCCGTAATACGCAACTCGTATCAGAATTTCCGTACGCGCACCTACGACATGATCCAGTACTATCAGAACCAGATACCCTACTAGAGAGACGAGAGCATCATCAGCTGGATATGGGAAATGGACATGGGTTTCGTTTACGGTTTCGATTTCGATTTCGGTTTTTGGGTTTATTATTGTTAGACAAAATGCTGTATTATTACAATTATTATCATTATTATTTTCATTATTTTTATTTTTATCTAATTATTATTTTTTTTGTATTTTTTTTCGTTTTGTATTTAATAGCTGTTAAATTTTTCGAAGATTTTACGAGGCATTACTAAATCAATTATAGGGCAATATGTTGTACAATGTATTTGTTACCTACATATATACGTATACAAACCATACATACATACTAATTATATATATACGCTATTAACACTAACGGTAAAAACGGTTTAAACGGGCGCCATTTGCGAGTCATCCAGAATTATTATTCCATATACAAAAACATATTTATCTACTTGTAATCACTGTGTAATAGTAATAACCGCATATTTTTTTTTTCTCCTCGTTTCCTTGGACAAATCAATGTTGAAATATACAAGTTAAAGTTGAACAAAAATTAAAATTAATATTTAAATAAATATATAAAAAAAAAACAACTTCAGTCCGCTGTCCGAACTGAGCATCGCTTAACATAATGGCTCCACAATTTAACAGCGTTGTTATCGACTTCTGTTAAAGCAAAAATGCTTTGCGTGCAGTGTTGGACAACGTCAGTCAATAAAAGAAAGAAGAAGCAGACGGCCTGGCAGACAGAATAGCAGAAAAGAAGCGAAACGTACGCCAACAATATCGAATAATTATCGTGCAATGTTCTTTTCATTATCATTCGTTTGCTTTGTCACTCCATTCGTCGTTTAGTTGCTTCTCATACACGAACAAACGTGAACGTGGAACGCGCGGCGCATATTATTTTTCGTTTAGTGAAAGTGTAAGTAGTGTTGCCTCGCTGTGGTTGTTGTTGCAGCAGCTCAAGCAGTAGCGACGTTTTGTGCACGATACACACACGGCCGCCATATTAAAATGGCAAAAAAAGGTAGTCGATAAAAAACGAAAAAAAAATATACATTCGCATAATACACAACACTCTTATATTCTTGTCCGAAATTGCCAAATGTTTTACAACTACAACATAACACGAAACTACTCTAAGTAAAGTGTGTGTGTGTGTAAGAACAGCGAAAGTAATTAGAACGAAAACGAAGCAAACGCAAACGAAATGTACGAAAATGAAGCAAAACCCAATAGCAATAGCAGCGAGAAGTGTTGCGCGTGAAGAAGCAGCAGCGCATAGGTAGAGCGAATAAAAAAATTAGAAACTTAAGCGAAGCCAACCCAAAGAAAAGTGCCATTCATTTAAAAACTGCAAAGAAAAAAATGTGTTAAAGTGCCGCAAACAGCATATGAAAATTTTTGTACAATTTCTGTTGTACAGCGATTCTTTTTTTTCACAACGACGAATAAAAAGTATATACGGAAGCAAGGTGTAGAGCGAAAGACGAAACTAAACGAAAAAAAGGCAACGGCAGCGGGTCGCGCTCTCTGTGTGCGCGTGTGTGTGTGTGTGTGTGTATGTGTATGCATGTTAGAGCGTGTGCAACTGTGTGCGTGTGCGTGAGGCGGCGGCGGCGGCGGCAGCAGTAGCTAAAAGAAAGCAGTGAAGAAATATATGTGTGAAAAAGAAATGAAAGAAATGATAGCAGCGCAAAAACGAAAGAAAAGTTATAGATCTTATAATGTACAAACATACGCACATACATACGTATTGACATATGTATTATATGGTGCATAAAATAGAAGCCAATTCTAGTATCAAGTTTTTTCTTTTATTTTTCGTGATCTCTTTGTAAAAAAACATTCAAATTAGTAAGAGCACATACACACACACACACGCAAGCAAGCAAAAGAAAAGAATTGCGTTACACAAGCGCCCCTTTTACTGCTGCGCCGCCCGCTCAGCCTTGTTGGACTTTTGTATGTGAGAACGAACGAACGAACAAGTGCCTTAAATCAGCCAGCGAGAGTGGGAGAATGAGAGAGTGTCCGTGAGCGTGCGGGAGTATGCGTTTGTGCTATTTAATATATATGTACATATACAATATCTACATATTTACTATTAAGGTTCTTTTTTTATTTTTTTTTTGTTTTTTGTTTTTTTTTTAATGTGTGCTATTTTATATACATATGTATGGAGTCAAAAATTGGTATAAACATTGATTATGTGTTGGCATGCTGCACAGTGGTGCCAGATCAGATGTTCTTGTTGTTGTTGCATTCGAATGAATTGTGAAACAAATGTAAATGAGCAGCACACACACACACGCATACAAATATAATGCAATGCAACGAACTGAAATGAAGTAGAATGAAGAACTGACATGAATCAGCTGCTGAGTTGTTTGTTGTATTTGTTTTGTTTATGACCAAAGTTAACACCTTATCCTAATATGCTCTCGTTTATAGAAAAATTAATAATAATCATAAAAGTCCAACAAATGCATATGTTTTAAATATATTAAAAAGTCAATAAAATATTGTGTCAACATCGCTTTCAATGCCTTTTTTTTCTGTTTTATATATATATATATATATATATATATATTTATATCTTTATTTTTTTCAATTGTATTTACAATTATATGCATGTGTACACACACCTATTGACTCATCCGAATTTTGGTTTTAGTTCAAGGTTATTCAATGTTTGCTACCACTGTGCCGCGTTCTGCGCACACGCTAAAGTTAACGGCTGATCAAAGGGATTTTAATTAAATAAAATTCTTTTTTCACAAATTTGTCGCCTGTCACTTGGTCTTTTGTTGCAAAGTGCATCAGAGATGACCGACAGTCATGCAAACGCACACATGTACGCATACATGTATGCATACCAGAGCTGTCAACCTGCTTTGCACGTGTGCACGGCCAAGTAATAGAAAGAGAGAGGGAGAGAGATATAGTGCGAGTGCGAATAGTGCCCACTCTGCTTGGCAACGGCGTCGCTCTGAACATTTTAAAACCATTTGCAAGCTTTTCCTTGTTACAGCTGTTTTCATGCACGTGTGTCTGTGTGTGTGTGTAGGGTGGCAGCACTTTTACGCCTGCGCGTGACATTCCGATACTTTGTACACATTTGCACGCTGCAAATTTCTTATCGATTATTAACAGAGAACTACGTGCGTGTGTGTGAGTATGTAGGGGTTTCGCTTCTGTTCGCTGTTGCAAATCGATTGGCGCCGTCAGTGTTGTAAAGCAGCACTAGTTGCGTCTGTTGCAGCACTGCCAACCAAACACCCTGCCATAGTCGTGCAGGCGGGCGGGTGGTTGGGCGCTCAGACGGCGGGCACCAGGCTCGTCCAACAGCAAAGGCGAAATTCCAGCGTTCAGTCGACGCTGACGCCGCCTTCACGCTGGCGTCCTGTGTGCTCCGCGTGCTCTTTCTGCTAAACGTTATTATTCACGTCCGTGCGCCGCACTCGAGAAGGCCTCGCAAGTTCATTTTCTAAAATAAATGTGAATTGTGCGCTCGTGAATTTTAGCACATTGTTTTTATTTTTTGTTGTTTTTTTTTTTAGTTAAATTTGTCGGACAGTCGGTCAAGTTGGTTAAACGGTTAGTCAGCTGCTGCTGCCGCTTACATAATTGGTGCATCACATATATATTTATTATAAATATATATATAAATCTGTGTGTGTGTGTGCGTTTCAGGCGATTACCCAGAGGCTATGAAAGACGCCCACACAAACATCCGCGAACAGCAGCTGCTCGGCAAACATTGCCCGTAATCTTCCTTTTTTTTGCTAGATGCTATAATCAAAAGGTCTAAAGGCCGAATTTGCCGGCTTATGCAAAGTAAAAAATTGCAAAAAGAAATCAAACCTAAAATGTAGGGGAAAACCTAATTTGATTACAATTTGACTTGATATTTACGTAAGAAAGGACAACATAATATAAACGTCATATTATTTTCGGTCCTTTCTAACACTCATCCTCCCACCACTCAAATTGTGCATTTGTTTTGCTCTTGAAACGTTTAACGTAGCAGGGAAACTTCATAAGATCGGATCATTATAGCTTATCAAAAATATCAGAATAAGTTTTCATGGCCTATCTATTATTTTTTTCTGTTCCTTGAACCCATGAATAATGAAAATCTCAAAAACTATACTTAAAGTATAAAATATTTAAAATTGAATTTAAAAAAAATTAGCTTAATATTAAACATTTAAAGCGGGTTTGTTGGCAATCTATGGCTATCAGGGCCTTTAGTGCATGGAAATATCATATACAGAAACAGTTAAAAAATTTTTTCGACATCTCCATTTTTTTAAAATCGATAAATATCGATTATACGATTTTGTTTTAATTGCATAGATAATACGTGCTAACGCCAAATTTGGTTTAATTTTTAACATAACTTTTACATATTTTTTTCTGTTAGACATAAATTTTCACCAATTCTTCTACAAAACTTGTATCAAATTTCATGTTCTAATCATTCTCTTTGTTAAAATTTTGCACGTTTTTCGACGACATAGGAGCAGTTCAGAAGCACTACAAGAAACAAATAAAAAATAATAATAATAAAGACGCCATTGAATTGCTTATCGAAAAGAATTTGACTTGATATCTGCTGATAGAAGCACAACGGAAAAACCAAACGCCAAGATTTAAATTTAAAACTCTGTCATAGCAAAAATAACCTGACAAAAAAACGATAAGATTATGCTGCGTGTTTCTTATATATGTACATATGTATGCCACTTACATGGCAATTGAATTACACGCTCCCAAATTCTACAATTGGTAGTCAGTTGGTCTAATTAACAAAACTGGAAATTAGTTAAGGGCAGTGTTAATATGACAGTAAGCTTATGCGTCACTTTGCAACACTGTTCACATGTTTATGTGTTAGATTTAATATTGATAAATACTATTGATTCTTAGCATTTGCAAAATAATAGCTGGAGGCTCTTATTAAAACGTATCACACACACATACACACACAGACAAACAAACACACTGTGACAGTGTGCGCATAACTCGTAGCCTGCTTTTCGGCGCACAGCAGCTAAGTTATGTCAAGATCTCTTTGTTAGCTGCCCTGCCTCCTGGCCATTGTCCATGCATTGTTTAAACGGGGCACGCAAAACGTTTTTCGTTTCGCGCGTGTGTCAATAAATAAAACCGACTAAAAATACGTGCGAGGCGCAAACAACACAAGCAAACAAACACACCCACACACACACACATACGTACAGTAGTATGAAGCAATTTCAAAATTATGACACGCGTGCGGGGGCGTCACCCCAGCCACCCACTGTGTGCTGGGCAGCTCTCTCAACAAAACATAAAAACGGAAAAACGCAAACCAAAGAAAGTGGTGACAAAATGACAGACGGAAGAGAGCATTTATGTGCTAGCATAAGAGAGGAGTCCCTCTCTCTGTGTGTGTGTGTGTGTGTGTGTGTGTGTTTGTTGTTTGTTTATGTATTGCTGCGTTTTAAATTTAATTAACGAACTCAAGCAAATCGAACAGCCAAATTGAGTGGCTATCGAATACATAAAGCACACACACACACATACATACTCCTGCACGCTCTCTCTCTCTCTCTTTCTCGCTGTTGCTGTTTGGCTGAAGCTGCCAAAATGTTTGCCATGTTTGCTTTAACCTTGATGAATTTGCTTCTTGTGCCGTTGTTTTTTTTTTTTTTTTCTTCAAAGTGACAGAAAAAATAAAAAGCACACGAGAAGAAAAACCAAAAAAAAAGAAGAGAGCTGGTGACGAACTGTTTTTTTCTTGTTTTTGGTAGGTTGGATTTTGGGTTGCCTGCGAATCAATTTGGCTTTTGGCAAATGCCATAGCATACTTTTTGGGCGACCCCTCGGTCCTTGCCCTTACTCTGGCCGGGCTTTCAGCGTTCTGTGTTGGCATTTGTTGTTTTGTTGGCTGTTCGCTGTTCGCTTGTCGCCGCCTTCGGTCGCCTTGGTTGCGTATCGATTTTATTTTGGCGCCAGCCTAGCAACCCGGCTTTCAAAAATCGATCCACGATTCGAAACATGCATTCGATTCGTTTCGGAAAATGTTGAAAAGTTCAAGTTAGTTCAAAAATGCAGATAAATAGAAATTGAATTAATAGTTTTTGCGTCAACTTTCCTGCCTTTCTTAAGTCGAACTAATTCCAAAATGTATCAAAGCGGAAACGGATGAAAAAATAAATATGGTTCGTTAAACTGCTAAAATTTCATTAATTTCTATATTGAAAATTAATTTTTTATGCTTTTGGTAGTTTCACTTTTACAAATTCAATCTTAAAAGGATACATAGTATTTTCAATAGAAAATTGCAAAACAGTTGCAATCAATTTTCAGAAAGAATTCAGAAAATCAACAAGAATTGAGAGATTTGTTAAGTTTGAGAAATAAATAAAAATAAATATATGTGTATATATATATTATTTAAGCTATCAATTATTGGCTAGAACAGCTAACACGGTTGACAGCTAAATCGATAAAACGCTTTGTTTGCAATCGAGCAAATTATTCAAATCTGAAATCGAATAGCGAAGAGCAAAGTGAAATTGATCTAATTTTCTATTTGCAATTCAAGTCCACATGAAAATGAGCTCATGACGGCAGCAACAACGTGATGACATTATTGTTGACATACCAATGCATACACACACATGCACACACGCACACACACACACACACACACTGCGAATTGCGTAGGTCTGTGGGTCAAATGTACGCCGGAACAGAACACGACGGAGACCATCGTCATCATTCTTGACCGTGCTTAAAACACTCTCGCTCCTTACTTCTTACTCACCAGCCACCCCCTCTACCCTCTACCCCCTGCTGTGCAGTATCAACGATTTGCTATTTATGTGCAGTACTGTTTTTATACCCTATACACATTGCAAATGGGTGATTTGAAGGGCAGAAGGCGACATCTCTGACCTCGTAAAATATATATAGGATATATATCAGAACTAGTTTACTATTTGTGTATTAACTTAAAATCGATAATTCGATTTCAAGATATGATTTTTTATCGAATATTATTAAAGCTAGAGCTAAATTGAAGATTCAACTTGTATGTTTTTATGTTTTATTTCGTTTTCATATGTACATCAGAAAGATCGGAAGTTATTCAAGAATTCATTTATTTATTTATAATTACGGCAGCTGAGTTCAGGGTATTTCCTAGTCGTGTGTTTCCTTTTAGAGCACTTTCGTGTTATTTTTTTTTTTTTTTAATGTTTTTTTGATCAAATTTATTGCATGTAATGCAGTTGTGTGTGTGTGTGTATGAGACAGCTTGCGTGGCTGGGAATCATAAATTTTCGGGGGTCTTGCTGTCGCCTTCGCACTCGCCTGTGCACTCGCACTTTGTGTCGCCGTGGCCGCCTTATGGCTGCTCTAGTTTGTTCACGAATGGTGTCATTGTCAGGTAGAAGCTTTCGCTCGCTCTTACTAGCGTTGACTCCCTCTCTCTTTTGCTCTCTCTCTCTTTGCTTGACTGCAATTAGATGGCCACTGAAGAATCGTGTACTTGACTCAACTGAATTCTGGTGATTGAAAAGTGTTTGTGCAAATTGAATCTGTTTTCGTATTTTATAGCATACACAGTGGGGCAAGACTCGGCTGTCGCTGCTGCTGCTGCCAGAGACTTGCCGGCGTCGGCTGTCAACTTGGCGGCCACTTAAAATGGGGTCAAGTAGCGCGTAGGGCGCTGCTGCCACGCCCAATCCAGGCCGCCGAAACTGAGCTGACTGAAAATGCAAGGCAACTGTTTCACTGAGAGTGAACCTGCACTTGTGTGCGTGTGTGTGTGTGTGTGTGTGGGTAATTGCTGGCAATTTATTTGCGTGACAGCCAAGAACAGCATTGACTGCCCCCACTTTTTCACATATGCATTCGTTAAAATGCCGTTGCTTTGCCCTTTTCACCCCCCTCACCCACACTCTTCATTTGCGATTGCATTGCAGCAAAGTTGAAGCGTTGCCAATAAAGCGAAACAATCAAAGAATAGGAAACAATATTATCAAAAACAACAACAGCAAAAAGGAGAGATGCGGTCTAACTGCAGTTCCGTGTTTGTGTGCATCTGTGTGTGTGAGTGTTTGTGTTTGGCGTAAAGTGTTGTGCAACTTTTAAAAGCAGTCATCGCCACAATAGCAACAACAACAATCAACGTGCGACGCGTGTCAGCGAAACATGAGCAAAGTAACAAGAACAAGTGCATGTATGTGTGTGTGTGTGTGTGTGTGTGTGTGTGTGTGAGTAAGAGAGCGAGAGAGCGCGTGTAACAGCAGCAACAACAAGGTAACAGTAACAGCCAAATGCAAACAGCAACGCAACAGAGTCAGCGAGAGAGGGCAAGTGGCAGAGCGAGCGAGATAGAGAGCTTAGGAAAGCGCGGAAGCTGCAAAAACACGTGACGCGGCTTGTTTTTTTTTTATTTTTATTTTTGTTTATTTGCTGTGCTTTACTTTACATGTGCTTCTTTGTATGTGTGTGTGTGTTGATATGTATATGTATATATATTTGTATATTTTTTATGTGCTTGGCAATGTTTATTAAATACTCAATTCTTTATCGATTGCTTGCAGCCGTTTAACAGTTACAATTTAATCATATTGACGAGTGTTGTGTCTGTGTGTTGCCAACAAAAGCGTGTGCCAGCCGACAATTTGGCCAAGAGTCACCAGTGAGCAGAAGCGGCGTTCAAAGGCAAATCGAACAAACGTACATATATATGTGTGCTCATATATATATGTATATATATGTATATATATATATATGTACATATATATAAAATAAAAACAAACCAGATATCCAAACAATAATATAAATAATAACAACAACAACAAAACAGCTGTAAAAACGACGCGTGTGTGTTGTATTATTTTTTTTTTTAAACTATTCTACGCCTGTGTCGTCCTTTGTGTGGGCCAAAGGACAAGCTATCGAAGGCTTGACAGCAAAAACAATTGCTTAAACAAATTGAAAACAAGAACAACAAAAACAAATAAATAAAAAGTAAAGCGAACGCAATAACAAATACACAGTGAGCGAAAGCCAGAGACGTAGCGTCCGCTAGAGAGTAAGCGAGAGAGCGAGCGAGAGAGAGAGAGAGAGAGAGTGGGAGCAGCAGCAGCAGCAACGTCACTATGAGCGGTCGTCCAAGGACCTCCTCCTTCGCCGAGGGCAACAAACAGTCGCCGAGTCTGGTGCTAGGCGGCGTCAAAACTTGCAGTAAGTACAATTATTCATTTTTAATTTTATCAATAAATATATTTAAACAAAAAAAACAATACCTAAATCTGAGTAAAAAAAAAATTAAAAAATTGTGACAACGCATATTTATTCAATTTAAATATTTGAACAATTTGTTATTTAAAAATTTTTGGTCAAAAAACCCTACAAAATACATTTTAAACAATATTGACATTTTTGCAATTTCTGTGATTTTTAAAGTAGGCAAATTTTATTAAATTTTTGAGACAAATTATCATGAGGAAATTTCTGAAAATTAAATTTGATTAAATTCCATACGAACTTTAAATTTTCTTAGTAAGCTTATTTTCTAATAGAAATAATACAAGCTGATCGATAAAACTCCGATCTGATCGGACTATCGTAGCAGATTTTCAATTCTTTCAGTAATATAATACTGTGTGTTTTAACAGAACCGGTTCGAACCGCAACATCTGCACCAAAATGCAGCTTTTAAATTGGTTTCGTTTTTGGAGGACCAAAAATAACCTCGAAAAATTGCAAAAGTATATTGTCTGACCTCAGAGGCCGCTTATTTGAGAATTTACTGGAGTTTATTAAACCTCTTTGTTTAAAACAAAACAATAAAATAAATATAATATAATATTAAATATAAACACTAAATATTTGTTATATTAAAAGAAAGTGAAGAACCAAAATCTGGTCGGGTTTATTAACATAAAAACACAGGCTCACAAATTAGGCCTAAAAACGAAGCGGACATTATTTTTTAAAGACTACAGGCTTGCGTAAGGTAAAGGTTGAAGTTGATTAGTTGAGGTTCATAAAGAATTTGCTAATGGGCTCAGAAAGTCCAGATTCTCTGATTCCTTAATCAGGTCCAACATCCGGTCAGAACTCGTACCTTAAAAAGGATAAAAAGGCTAGAAACTGAATTACCCCTTATACTTTATGTATCCCTATTCAATATCAACAACATTTGTGGTATGCACAATAATATTAGAGTCGGCTAGATCTGGAATATTCACATTTATGTATATAGCTACAATGCCAACTATCCGTTCATAAAAACTTTTCTCTCTGAAATTGTTTTTTTTTTTTTGTCTTAGAAGATCTGAAACTCTGTGAATAACATTGGGTCAAAAATTGATTTCTTTTTTATTTTTTCCATAAAAGTTTCAATTCTAAACATTTTTTTAAAAAACTACATATATATATAACAGGCAGAAGAAGAAATCTTCGATTCCATATTGTTAATTTGAACTTTGGTAATCCGATAATCCAGAGGTCACATATTTACAATCGAATATATAATATTTGTTTGTGTTTCCATGTGACAAAAGAAGTAAGCTAATAACCAAACCTAACTCATATAAGAGAGGTTTCTGTCTTGGGTGGTTTCTAAATTCATATATTTTATATTTAAACATTATCTGACGCGAGTATACACGAATATATATTCTAAGTTTAAATTGTTTTCTTCGGGAACCAGTTTAATTCCATAAAAAACATTTATTAAAAAAAAAAAAACTTGTTCAAGATAGTCTGAATTTTATGATGAAGGAGGTGATTCACAGATAATACCACTCCTCATTCCGGTTAACAGATGTTCTGTCTTAATTGATACAGCTCACGGCTGAGAACAGGGTATTCCCTAGCCAAACATGCTCCGACTTTAAAAAAAAAATAAAGTAAAATTTTATGATTAAAATATAAATTTTATTCAGATATGCTCAAATATGCGTTATAAAAGAGTGTGTCAGACAGAAAGTGAGACAGAGAACAAGGAAGAGCGAGAGGGAAATACTTGGCAAATTAACTGTTTTAATGTGCCTGCTTAATCGTTATCAGCCGCTTTTAGCGTTGTCTCTTTTTAGCTGTTTGGGTATATTGAAAAAAAAAAAACAGCTGATTGATTGATTAGAACGAAACCCACCCCCTCCCCCCCTCTCTCTCTCACCAACCCTTTTAATAAACTGCACAAAAGCCGCTATTTGTTTGCAAGATCACTTTTATAAAAACATCTCAAAATTTAGAAAGATATTGTAGCTATTTAAAAAGAGAGCAGAAGAGAGATTCTAAATTAAGAGAGAGCGAGAGAGGGTCACGCGCTCATCCGATATCTGCGTGCCTAACTGCCTTTATTATCGTTGTTTCTGTCAACTTTTGCGTTGTTGCATTTCTTTGAACATATGTGCATGTGTGTGCACACACAAAGACGGACACACACACACGCACAGTTGCACTCACAGTTTGCAGTTTGAATTCGAAAAATAAGTCGCCCGTTCTAATCTGTAGAATTGAATGTGTTTAGCTATCAATGTTTTCATATAAAGCACCGACGAGGGTTGCTGACTCAAAGATTAGACAATAAAATTGCTTGTCTGTATTTTTTAAAAAATTATTTTATTACTTTATTTATTTGTTATAACGAAAAAACTTTTATTTTCTGAATTTCGTACATATATTTTCGAGCAACCCTCGTATCCGCTTTTCCATATTAAAAATCCCATTTTAAAACAGCATTTATCAACGTTCCTTGTAGTCGTCATCGTTAGCGGCATCGGGAGGAGCAGCAGCAGCAGCAGCGTGTCGCCATTGAGTAAGCTAACCGCCTACTCTGGCTTTTTCATGACCTCATCCCCTCCCTTGATCCACTAACTAGCGTGCCCCAGCAGCTGTCAGAATATTAATTTTCTGCAGCGCCAGCGAGTTCAATCGATTTCTCACTTACACACACACACACTCACGCAGACACATACACACAAATACATACAAACACACATAAGAGAGCAATTGCTTACTCACCACAATCGCTCTCTTTCAGAATTGTGCCCTCTCCCAATTGCAAATTTGCTTTGCATGTGTCACAGTGGTGCAATGCAGTGGCCGCGCCGGTCACGTAAGCGACCGCGACCCCACTGTACTCAAAGGTGATGGCGTGCCGCCTTTTGTCTGTCGAACACATGTACATAAGCAGCACACAAGCGCAAACAGAAATACACATTGATTTAAAGCGAGCTTCAGTCGCCGTCACCGCTGCCACCGCATGGCGAGTGCGATGCGCATGCCAGCACAGCGAATTCGCACACAGATACACACAAACAGCACACAGTTTCACCTCAAACGACCTGCCGCTTCGTTGAGCTCTCTTTGTCTCCCGCCAGTCGGTCGCCCCCCGTTGGTCGGACATTGTTATGCTCTCACAGAGCGATGTCGACATCGACATCGACTGTTTCGTTTTTCGCCGCAACATTCGCCGCTGCTGCTGTTGCTGCTGCTGTCGCTGTCGCTGCGGCCACTGCATACAATTGTGTGATGAGTTGAATTGTCGTTGCTCGTGTTTTTTATTTTCGCTCTGACTTTTAGTAGCACGAAATTCGTCGAAGTAACGCTGAGAACCTCGCAGAAACGCGCGCGCGTACCAACTTCACTTTACTTTTTACTCTTGTTCGCATTGTTTTATTTCATATATTGGCTTTTTGTTTAATTCAATTTGTTTTTGTGTCTGTGTCTGTGTGCTTGTGAATTTTTTTTATTGCAATTGCGCTGCTCGAACAAGCTTTCACAGAAAAATGTAAAGCGAAAAATTGTATGTGAAAAGCGCGCAACAACAACGTGAAAAGTGCCAGCGCCCCAGAGGGTGCCCCCAGGTGCAATACTCTCAAAATATTAGCGTCCATTCATTATTTCATTCGAATCGATGTTGTTCTCTTACTCCTGCTCTGCCCCGCGTCTACGTAAACGATTACCGTGTGCAGCGACGCTGACGCTGACGTTGGCGTCAGAGTTGGCCGAAGTTTAAATTGTCCGCTGTTCGCCTGCCGCCACCCTCTGCAAAGAATTTCGTTACGCTGATGTAAAGCACAACACCAATTATAACAACAATAGTAACAACAGCAGCACTCGATTCTTAGAAGGTCAACAGCGACGTTGGCGCATTCAAACGAATCCGAACACTCTCGCCTCACCGCGCCATACCACTTTACGCTCATTACGCGCTCTCCATAATAAAAACAACGACAACTACAACAACAACCATAAGAAAAGCGCAGCAGTGGCGGCGCTGCACAGTATTTTTCTCTTTTTTCGCTTCTACTGTTGGCTGCTGAAGGTGACGAGTATGTTGATCAACCGCGGCTCACTTCTTGAAGGTAAACCAAAAACATAAAAACTTTAAAACCTACAAAATATATAACAGTAAAAAAATACTGTAAAAATAATTACTTTGTGTTTAATGTTCGTTTTATGATTATTGTCACGAAAAGTGTAACGCATAGAAAAAAGCGTCTAAGATCTGATAAACTACTTAATATTTGAGTTTGTTTCTAGTTTTTGCCAACAAGTTTCTAAGTTTTATCATAAATTGCGATAGGAAAGATCAGTCGCACTGCCGCGATATGTTTGCAAGGGTATGAACTAATCGGCAACTAGAAAGTAACTGCGCTCTTGTTAAATTTACCAACCACCACTTAGCAAAACACACACACACACACACACACACACACACATGCATGCAGGCACTTGCAATAAGAGAACGAGGGCGCAAGCTATTTTACCTGTTGAAATTTACGCTCTCTCGCCAAACCTTCTCTTTCGGTGTTTCTCTCTCTCTAACTGGAAACATGTGCGTTGTGTGTGTTTGTGCACAAAGTATTGTATCGCACAATTTTTTTAACCTCGCGCTCGTTCAATGATCGTCTGATGCGAGCGGTAAATTCAATTATTAATTATGACGTGAGAGAGAGAAAAAGAGTCCTCATTTTAATTGCGTGTAGCAAGCGATGACGCTCATAATGAATTAAGAGTGAAGAAGGTGGCGAAAAGTCAGAGAGCAACACATAGAAACAAAGGAATATAAAGCAGAAATGGTTATACCAGTATATATATAGTATATTTTGAAGTAAAAAATGCACGTTGATCGTGAAACTACAAATACAATAATGTCTATCTATTATAAAAATCATTTTGTAAATTATAAGTGTGTGGACAAATTCATATGTGCATCTCTATGCAAAATATATTTTAAAGTTTGTAGTTTGTAATTTTAAATACTCATAATGTATGTATGTATATATTCTTTATCATATTTTATAAAGATCTTGGAAGCTAAAAGAACTGGAGCATCAACTAGAGCATTTATTTGTTGTTTACTCGTTCACAAAGTGAAGAGCATATTGGGTTTGTGGAATGTCTGTCCGTCTGTCCGTGTAAAGATAGAAACTTGAAACTTGCATGAGATACATTTTGAAAGATATTCTGGGTAAAAGAAACTTATAACAATTACAATTACAAATTTATTTTCAACAGTGTTAACAAGTATTGCTCAGTCGGTTACACCCGTGCTTGTTTTTATTTTTTTTTATTAATTTTTTTTTTTTTATTAGCATTCTGTGAATGAAGATTCGTTTGAAATAATCTGTTTAAATGGGCTTGCACATATTTTTGTCTGCATGCAAGCATCCATGTGTGTGGGTGTGTGTGTGTGTGCGAGTATTTATGCATGCAGTGGACATGTGCTCTTTGGTTCTCATGCGCATTTACACGCAAAAGAGAGCGCACGTTCTCTCTCTCTCTCTCTTTGTCAACGCTTTGTTTGTCTGTTCGATTGATCGTGCGTTGCGACGACGCTTTGGCGTTTGCTTCTTTTGGCGTAAACAAGATAATGACCCACATAGACAGACAGACAGACGGGGGCGCATACCGCACGTTAAAGCAAGCGGCACAATGCAATGCGAAAATGTTGGTAATTTTCGGTACTGTTGTTGTTCTTGTGTCGCTCTTTCATAAATATTTAATTTATACTTATTTATGTATTTGTTTTTTCGTGGCTGCTGGCGAAAGGCAAACGACCCCCAAAATGCGTTCGTTTGCTCCAATTGCGATTTGCTGCTCAATTGGCCCCCAGCCAATTTTGTGCCCTAATTTATGAATCTTGTTAAAATAACTCAAGAAATTGCACAAAACGTTGAATCCAATGTGAATATCCTGCAATTTTTGTTGTTGTTGCCAGCAAACCAGACTAACGGCATCTGGGGGCCAACGGCCAAGCGACTTCTCACCCCACCTATATATTTTAGACTGCGATCTACGATATACAAATGGAGATGTATTCTTTGTGTGCCAAAAGGTTTAATCAAATAAAAACACCTCCAGACGAAGTAGCAATCTAGTGGCGAAAGCATATTCGATTTTTGATATAAAATTTGGCGTAGTAGAATCTTTAGTTGTATATATAGAGAAAAATTTAAATTATAAAATGAAATCTGAAAATAATAACTATTTTTATAGTTTTGAATTGTTCCAATTTTAAAGTTCGGTTTTGTGTTCGATAAATTTTAATCATTTCTGAACTGCTCGTTTGGTTTACGATTCTCGTCTTACGATTTTAATAAATATTGAATGAAACCCAGTTTGCAGACATAGAACGCTAAACCCTTAACCTATCACCCATATTGATTGACGATGGCTTATACAGATAAATATTAATCGATAAATATCGATCTTACGAAAATGAGGCCAGTTATCGAAAAGTAAATATTTATATACACAGAAAGAAAATGAGTATGCTATGAAAAATAAAATATCGCCAAATTCATAATTTGAATTGCAGAATTCACGAAATTTGATATCAGAGCTTTCAAATGATTATCTTTGTATTTAATTTGTAATACTTTTTAGTAAATACAAATACATCCATCAGGTTTTTGTGGCTTTGGCTAGCTAGCAAGTATGCGACACTTTTGTTGTCAAAATTCTCCATTGAATAATTCCTATGAGCCGCCCGACGGCTCCACAGAAGAAATCAAGTAAAGTCAACATAACATTTTTTTTAGGGGCGTTTGGGCAAAATTCCAACAACGATTTCGAAATACCTTTGAATACATTTATATCTATATATATATATAAGTATAAATATTAAAAGCTTAAACAATAAAAAGCATCCACAACGGCCACCAATCGGTCGGTGAAGCTGAGGGGCACCACCCGCGAGGTTGTCCCCACCAAAACTGCCAATCCTCCTCCGAGTGCCGGGAAAACGGTCGGTGCTGGAATCAATAAGCACAATGCCTCTAAGAATTATGACAGGCATTTTCTGCACGCTCTTTCTGGTTAGTGTCTAGCGTCTATATATGTCTATATATGTAACGATATCGAAATTTTATAACACTCCAAATGCAAATCTAATTCCATTTACTTTTCTCTGTTTCATTTCAGGTAAGTTAACATGCAAATTTCGTTACTATCGATAACACATAACTTATTTTTGTTGTTTCTAATGTGGGTAAGCGAGCAAACTTTCAATATATACACACACATTCATTTTAACGATCTAAGAGAGCGCATTAGCCGGGTTGTTGCGCTCTTTGACAATTTAAAGAGAGTGTGAGAGTGCGTTATGCAATCTGTAATAAACAGTTAACTGTGCTTTGTTGTTGCCAAGTTTGATCACATCTCATGTGTTTATCGAATTAATAATTATTCGATAGGTTTTTACTGAAAACAAATAAATTTAAATACTCTTTGGGAGTGAATTAGATTATCCTCATGTAAACGTTTTTAAACAATTCAAAAAATACATTTTTTACATTTCCGGCCTTTCATATGCTGATACACAGCTAAAACAAAAAAGATGCGAGTTCGTAGAACTTGGTTTGCCTACTTAAACATAAATTGTGTAAATATTAAGGTTTTCCGTGAAAACTGCCTGAGTCTCCGTGTTTACACACACGTTGAATTTGAAAAGCCTTATCAAATCAAAAAGCCAGAATTTGTAAAAAGGCAAAAAAGTGCAGTTAATACAATTTTAATATTCTGTTAGCAACAGCTGTGCTTAACAGTACCCATCTTAGCAATTATAGATTCTGTTAAGAGTTCTGTTATGTTACATTGCTAGTTGAGTTGCTCTAAAGTCTAAAAATTTATTGAAAAATATATTTTTATCAAAGAAAAGTGGGTCAAATTCGCTATTGATCAATGGTTAAAAAATAAAAAGAAATATCAAATTATTGCCGCAATAGCATACTTTTAGGCGTAAAATGAAAATGAGCTTCTGTTTTATTTATATTTTTGTTTTCAGTGCATACAATACTGCAATTCAATTATTTACATGAGCTTCGCTCTGAGTGTTAGCTAAATATTAGTTAATTTATTGTTAACTTTAAATAAAAGTAACTGCAAGTCACCATTTGACAACACACAATGAGAATAAGTAGCAACAACTATAGCGCCTCCACCGGCTAGTTGGCCGCTCTCTCTCTCTCTCTTCCTCCTAATACTCTAAAAAGAATTTCTAGCACTCTCTTTTGTTGGCGCTCTCTTCGGAGTGTTCACTCTTTTGGCTTTGGGCTTGCGCTATGCGTTGTGTTGTGGATCAACTTGCGGTTCTTCACAACGTTCAATGCTCCAGGCCAAACACACACACAAACACGAGAAGCTAAGCAGCAAAATGTGAATTAAACACGCACACGCACATGTCTATGTTGCTGACGCCAGCGTCGCTGTCGACGTTGCTGCCGCCGCCGCCGCCATCGTCGTCGTCATCTGGCTCCAAGCGGCAAAGTTTTTAGTTCACTCGCGTTGAATCTACCGAACAGGCGTATACGTATTTTCGTCTCGTGTGACTTCGTCGTTTTCGTCTTCGTTTGCCCATTTCGCATTTCGCTTCATACGTTCACGTCTCCCCCTCTCTCGTACCAACGTGGTTGCGGCCCACAAAGCGCGCAAATCGTTCAAATACATGCATAAAAAGCAACGAAACACAGTGAGAAAATAAAATGAAATAATTATACTTAAAGTAAAACAACAGCAACGTTTTTTCGCGTTTATTATTTACACACACACATACACAAAAACAACTTTTAACTGTGTGTGAGAATATATATATATACAATAAATATATATATAATTTTTTTTCTGTGCTAATTGATTGTTGTGTGGTGCAGTGTAATGAATTTATAACATATAATCAAATTTTATTAAATTTAATTTTTATAAAATGTTGCTTTGATTTAACATTTTGGCTGGTCGTTGCATATAATTGTATAAAAAAGCAGCGATAAAATATAAAACCAATTTTAAACCATTTGCACAATTTGCGAATTTAAATGTTTGTCTGTAAATTTGTGCGAAATAAAAAAAATTTGGATTTTGATTGAAAGTTCTAGAAAGCTCCGCTTTAGGCAAAGAAGAGTTGAAAAGTGTGTGTGGGAGAAGGATAGGCTGGTTAGTTCGTCAATGGATCAGTCAAGCTGCACTCGACTCGTCTCTCTAATTCGCCTTGGGCAAAAAATTCATCAATGGAAAAGTTTGCAAATAACTTTATCTGTCTCGCTTGCACGCCACGCAACAAGTGAGCGATGTCAGCGTCAACCGCGCCGCGTCTCGCTCTTTTCACCGTCTTCGTCTTTGGTAGCCAGTAGCAGCAGCAGCAGCAGCAGAGAGCGCGTCTTCAAACCAGTTTCGTTTAACTTTGCTGCTGTTGTTGTTGTTATACTTGTACTTGTAGTTGTAGTTGTAGTTGTAATTGTTGCTGCTGCGCCTGCGCGCTAATTGGGTGGCTTTTGCTAGCGGCAAGTTAATCGTTGAAGCTCCCCTTTCTTTATCTCTCCCACTCGCTCTATATTTGAAGAGGCTGGTCTCTGATCTGTGTTGTGTTTGTTTATGGAGAACAGTTCTTTAAAAAGTTCACGTGAGTGCTTTGTTGGGTTGGTAAGAGGCAGCGCAAGTACGTGCATGCAATTTCTTATTGGCGACAATGTTGAAATACTCACGCACACACACACTTGCACTATATATGCATACTCACGCACACACACACACACACACACACACACATTCACAGACACAGCGCAGCAAGCGCATGCCTTGGGCCAAAAGTGAATTATTCATGTTGTTGCTGTCGCCTTGCCAGTGGAAAATTCCCAAATTCGCATGAACTGGGGCCCCATCGTGGTGCCGGCGTTGCCGCTGCCGCGCCCCCTCCCAGCGCACCAGCAGCAGCAGGCGCACAAAGCAGAAGTCAAGTCAGTCAACGTCTTTAGTTGTTGTTGTTGTTGTTGCCTTTGCGCGCTCTTTCGCTTCACTTTTCGTTTTTTGTATTTCTGTTTTATTTATTTTTTTTTTGTTTTATAAAAATAGCACAGTCGAAGAAATGTTTGCACACAACAACAACAGCAGCCACAACGTCTACTGCTTATTTTCGTGCCTCTACTTTGTGTAAATTTTTGGTTTCTACGTATTTCTAATACACAAACAATTTGCATTACGTATGCAGTGGCTACGAAATTCTCTCTGCCTCGCACTCCTTTCTCTTTCGCTCTCTTTTGCTGTATTAAGTTGTGCGTGCGTTCTTGTTCGCTCCCATTGGGTGCGAACACACCCACGCGGAAAATGTGTTAATGGTTCAAGGCGATCAACAGGCGATCAGTGAGAAAACCAAAAGCTTGCCAACGAGCTTCTGGATGCTTTAACTGAGCTTTTCGCTGTTGCGCACGCCCTCTTTGCACTCTCTCACTAACTCTCTCTCTCTGTGTGGGAGGTAGAATACATTTGGACGCACAATATGCATACGCATTCCTTTGCTCTTTTTTGCGCAAATGCAAAACAATTACCACATTCTGCTCTTAGTGATTGTAGCGGGACTTGTGCTCGTTTCGTTTCATTTCGTTTCATTTCTCATGCGTTCCTCAAATGTGCTTTGTTGTTTTTTCGATTGAGGCGCAATGCACATTTCGTACGCTTTTTGTTTTGCTCACCCGCCGCTTTAAAAATACATATTTCCACGTCAACACTTGTGGACAAAATAATAAGTATAATAAAATATTTTTAATATACAATTTTTTTTAAGTAATAATGGGACAAGTTCTTAATGCAGTTTTGTTTATACATTTGTTATGAGGATTGTCTTGCTATCTTACATTCTATGAATAAACAATATATGTAGGTTATGTTGTGTACTTATTATTCTAACCATGTGTGTAGCAGATGCATATATATACATATATACATACATACATATATTCAGGCATTTGTATTGTTGTATTTATGGCATTATGACGCCCATAAGCGAACAGCTTTCAAGTCGCTGCGATTTCTCACGCCCATTTTTGGAGCTGCATTTACTGTGTCGAAACCAGAAATATTCGTTTCCGAGCGAAAACAAAAACAATATGTGAATCAAAACTTAAACAAAAACAACGTAGCTTAATACGTCAACAACAAGTGCAATGTCGCACAATAAACCATAAACAAAAAACAAAAACAAATAAGAAAACGAGAAGAGGACACGTTTTTATGTTTTTGACGTCAACAACTGCAACTTTGATTGCAACAACAACAACTGCAACTACGATGATGGGAATTTGTCTCATATTGCAAATTCAATTTTGCGGCTGAAATTTTCATTGCCCACGTTCCTGGCAAATTTAATATCTCCTGATTAACGTTCTTGTTTCGATTTCGAATTCGATTTACCAGCAAGCGCAAAGCTGAATGCAATTAACGGCACACAATATATTGGTAAGCACGTGCTGTTCCATTCCATGCATTTCTTCATTTCGTTTTAATATATTAAAGTATAGAAGATATTGAAAACCATAAAAGTCATTGCATTGGGAGTCTACTTGAATATAAATACTCGATATACGCTTTATTTTAATCGTATAAATTATTCATTTCCCTTTACTGGGTAATTACACTCAATATCTATTGTGGAAGTCATTGAACTTATCAAGGGAATGCGAGAAAGGAATTTCCTTACAACTTCCGTCATTTCCAATGAATCTTTTATCTGTGTGTTATTTATAATATATATACAGATATATCTGTGTATAAATTGGTGCATTTTTATGATTATTATTTTTGACCTTTTGCGGTTAATAAACACAACTAAATACCAATTCTCATTAATGCCATGCGATACTTTTATTGAACAACCTGAGCTGCTATTACTCGGCGTTGCGCGGCTAAAAGCAAAAGTGTTTTAAAATATGAAAGTTTAATTTTGTGAAACTTGGGCATTTATTGACACATATGAAATTGATATTGAAAAATTTTTAATGGAATTTGTTAAGGTTTGTTTTATTTTTAAATATTTTAAATAAGTTTGTGAATTTTATATTATATATGTATGCATACATATGTATATATATTTGTTTAGGCCAAGCAGCGAACTGGGTTAGCAACGCCTCGCCACGCCTACCTCCCTTTAAAGCGAAACCCTGTCCACAAGGCCGTTTACCGTAAAACTGTAAAACATTTAGAAAGTTTCAAGCTTTGGATATGTATATATGTGCATTTGTTTGCCTTTGATTGATTTCTGCGGCATTCACATAACAACAACAATGAAATATCAAATGCACCTTCTTTTCGCCCCCGCTGCCCCTTCTCCCAGGCGATACGGTTAAAACTGAACTTGTGCACTGTTTTTTGGCCTTGGACTTCGAGTTGGGCCGGTTTAGCTTTTTAGCTGTTTTTATCTTTTTCTGTTTAGCTTATCGCACCTTTGATCAACGAATCAAAAAATATCTAAGACAGTGCCAAAAATAGATATTTAGTTTAGCATTTTCTTACATTCGATGCAAGCAATTATCGCCTGTCTTCGATATCTATTTTTAAAACGCTAATCTATTTGAGGCGCGTGTCCACATCAGGATAAGAGGGGCAGGGGCGGGGAGGGGGGCGAGCTTAATCTGCGACGCGCAAAACGTTGTCACATGATCCAATCCAATCTCGATCCGAGTACTTTGAGTAAAAACTTTCCAGTCTGCTGCTGCTGCAGCACAGATCAATGGGAAATGGAAAAAAACGAACACAACAAAAGACTTGCAAATATCCGTGCTGGAAGAGCCCCTCTCCCCCTGCCCCTCCCCCAATCCAGATGAAGCAAATTATGGCAATTAGCGAGCGGCCTATCGGAATTAGCACATCAATAATGGGTAGTAGTATCATCGTTGTTGTTGTCATTGTCCTTCCTGCTATATTCGAGCAGTCCGTCTTACCTGGCGTGCAAATTAAATTAGCACAGCGCACGAGAGAGACAGGTGACACAATGAAGGGATGGTGGGGGATGGAGGTCAGATGAGCAGTTTAAGTTCTGTTAATAATATTTTGTAAACATTTATTCAACACTTGTATGTTTAAGAAACTTTTATTTGTACTTTTAATGAGTGTTATTTGATTTTTGCATACATTGAAAATTGTTAATAAAAATGCTTGACGAAAGGTTTTTTTTCGCCAAACTTGACTGGGTCCCATAATTATATAATATTTATTTTACAAATATTTAAATATATCAAGATCAAGTTGATCATTGCGTTTGGCTAAAATCGATAAATCTAAATCGATTTAGAAACATCGAAATTGTTCAGACGCTGTATATTAGAATAGATAGATATATGTAACAGTAAAGAGGCAGAACCGAAAGAAAGGGTATTGGTTTGCACTTAAGCATAACACTTGAAAATACCTACTTTGTCAAGTGTAAAAATAATCAAGTAATCTTATCTAAGACAAGAAGCCAAAACATTTACAGGCCATTCCAAGAGCCAGGGTTAAAAAAATATTAATATTTTCCTATCTAAACCTATTAATTTGCTACCAAACGCAGTTAAAAATTTGTAACAATAACATAATAGTAAAGTTGGGTTATTCCTTAAGCAAGCTATATTAGAATTTTATATGTACAACACTCAAGTTAAGCAAGAACCATTTATAGCTCTACTTTGTTCACAAATCTTGATTTAACCGAATATCAAAACGCATTTATATTTTAATTTACATGTTGAAAATGAAGAGTAATTAGTTCTATTTGAATGAACACAACTGTATGTAATGTGTACATACAAACGATTATAAGAGTCGTAATCGAGTTGTCTTCTTTCTTGCGTCGTCATAAAGTCTTCTTATCAGCACTGCGAACACGCTCCCCCCACTCTTCCCCTCCCCCTCTGTGTATTGACCTTTGTGACGAGGCGCATTGTTCAAAACTTTGAAGAAACTTTAACTTCAGAGCTGACTGCGACGTCAAAGTCGCCGTTGACGCAAGCGAGAACGTAGTTTAGCGGGCAGAGAGTCGCGCGAGGGTTGCTCAACTAGTTTTGTCGGAAATATGAAACTATATCGAGGTAACATTTTTTTTTAGTTAAGGAAATCTTTGATATATTTTTACACATAACTAAAATGTGTTCAGTTTAATCAATTATTAAAATAAATATGCTTCATTTTTTAAACTTTATTATTATTTAAACACTATCATCAATAAAAAAATGTAAAACAATTATTGTTTTTAATTTTGCAGCAATATACGAAATAGTTTTTCGACCAAACGCCGGAAATAAACAATATAAGCAAACAATTAAGAATTCCAAATAAAATTAGCAACAGCATTATTCTATTTGGTATACCTTAATTCGGGTCGTTTTTGCTGCAATTATTGCTCGATAGTCCCCTGGCCGAACTAATGGGAGCTTATTTTAATTTTTTTTTATTTTTATTTATTTATTTTATTATTTTATTCATACGTACGTTTTGTTATTTGTGGGGCTCGCTGACGACGATGTCGGGCGAAAGAGAGTGAGAGAGAGAGAGGGAGAGAGAAAATGAGAGAAAGAAGGGAGAGTAGTGACGGTGGTGGGTGGGCTGTAGGGGTCTGGTGGGGGGAAATGGGAAAGTCGGGTCAGGGTTGGTCCGCAAAACTATAAATAAACAAATTATACAAATTGCGGCCGAACAATGCGAGGAAATGCGTAGCAATGGAATACAAAAAAACAAAATAAGAAAATCAATTTTCGCCTTTTTCAATTGAAACGTTTCTTAAGTTCAATTGCACCCTTTCTCGCGCTGTTTACTTTGTCTCAATGCCACACGCGACATTTTTATAGTATGTTGGTAAATACAACACCTACTTCTCTCTCTCTCTCTCTCTCTCTCTCTCTCTCTCTCTCTCTCTCTCTGTATGTGTGCGTGTGTGTGTATTTGTATCTTCGAATTGGCTGATGCAATTAATAACTCAGCTTGCGAGCGCGCTAAATTAATCAGCGCGTATTTTAGCTCTGTGGCCGCACGGGAATGGCCGTAACATAAATTTTAGGTGGTATTTTTGCTTCTCTTTTTATTTTTATTTTTTTGTGTGTTTTTTTTTTCTTGTTGATATTCGCTGGCCGAGTCATAGCAGCAATTTTGGGGGAATTCTCTGTCACAGTTTTTAAAACTCAATTTCAGATTCTTGTGTAAAATGAATCACAAGATTCATCGACAAACGAGAGACGAACAGAATACAATTTGTACATTCTGTTCAGAGATTCTAGAGACTTGAAACTTGAAATATATATTTGTGTATATAGCTTAGTTTTTTTTTACCAAATTTGGTAATTTGTATAATATATAATTATACATTTTTTATTTCTAAATAAATAAAATAAAAACAATTACATTTAAATTAATGTAACGAATTAAACAAAGTCTGCGTTCATTAAAACGAAAAACCACAAATATAAATATATTATAATATTGATTATAGATATCTATAAAATATATTCTTGATCAAGCTTCGGTTCGCTACACGTTTATTGCCAATTTCTTTTTATTATTTTGTGCAAATTTTCTTTAAATAAATAAACACATGTTTAATTTTTGATTAATATATCAATACTGATATTCAACATGCACGATATTTTATTATTAAAGAAAATATATATATAGTAAAAATTATGGATTATCATGGATGGATAGCCTTTTATTTTATGCGGCAAATTATTGGGTTAAGAGTAATTCTGTTTACAAAAATGGCCAACAAAAAGTGAACCAACAACTTGACAAAACAAATGCACTTGGAATGACAATTGTTGAACTGTTTGAACTAGTTTTTTCAATTGAACAACTCAAAAACTCAGTGTGGCAGGCTCTTCAAATCGTGCTCTCCTCTGTTGTTGTTGTTGTTGTTGTTTTATTTTTGCATTTTGCTTTTGTGCTTTTGTTGTGGGCGTGTGTGGTTGAGTCATGCAAAACAGTTTCGTTTGCTGGCCATTTCATATTATGTAAATCGATTGTTTTTTGGCTTAAACGACAACGACGACCGACGACAATCGTCTTGAATGGATCTGCCCGCCCGCCTGGCTAACTGTCATTCACGAGTGGCTTTCAGTAAATGTTGCAGACACACGCATTCGTATCTTATGCCACAAATAGTCGTCTATATTGTAATGCCTGATAATAAATAAAAGCGGGGCGGCGACTATTGTTGTTGTTGTTTTTTATGTTTGTTTTGTTGTTGTTGTTGCCGTTTACGACAATACCCTTTAGCCATTAAATATGGTTTAAGGGAAGGCAATTTTGTTGATCTCATAAAATATTTGTATTCTTAATCAGCGTAAACAAGCAATCTGAGGAACTATTTAGCAAGACATTTAAGTGTATTTTAAACCTTCATTGACTCAAATACGGATATAGAAAGTTCGAATAGTTCGATATAAGAATCCTACACTATAATATAATAATATATACGAATATACTAATATATAATATATATGGTATAATTTTTTAAAATATAATGGAACAGAGTATCGCATAGTCGAGACCCTGCTACTTGTGTGTACTTATCTGAATGAGCCTCAGTTTAATCGCTATATGACCGCCATATAGATGGGCACTTGCTTGGTTAGTTTCAACAGTTTTCACAGTTTCCTGCAACACGGGAAAGTACTTTAGCAGACATTGCGATAAATAAACCTGCATTAAACAGTGGCTGGGCGGCCGCACGATTTTTATTATGTTGTTGTTGTTGATTAATTAAGCAATTTTTTGCATTTGTGCTTAGATAAGATTGTGATTCGGTACAAAACAAATACAAAAAAAGAACACAACCTTCTAATTTATTGGCCATGATTATGGACATGGGAATTGCGGAATTGAAATGGGCATGTTAATGATAATTGAAATCGCTGCACTTGCCACCAATTCATCCATCAATTTAACTGAGTTTTATAGATGTCGAATTGATTTCTTTAATATATAAAAGATTTTATTTGATTCACTTACTGTCCCAACTGCATTTACTTTAAATCAAATTTGAATTGAATTAGTTTTCAAGTGTTTAACAATTGTGCATTTATTATTATGCGTGTTCCGTTCTCATTTCGTTTCATTTAAACTGCATTCGATAGTTTCTTTAATACTAAGTTTTATTTTCAATGGTATTTAATACAGACATATAATTAGGTCAAACGATTATTTTAACTATGTACGTAAAAATGTTCCATTCCATTTATTTCTACAACTAGCCCTTGACTTTTCATGCAATGTGTTGCTTTTTATGAACCTATTTATATTTAATTGCTTCTTTTAGTTCAATACCATTTTGTTTTACAATATAAAATTGAAATGTTATTTTTCAAAATATTCTTCTGTAAGAAACTTTCTTTAAAGACTCGTGCCATACAAATTATTTATATTTTGTATGAATACTATTTTTGTATGTATAAGTAATAAATAATGAGTTTAAACTTAAAATTATCGCATTTGAAATGTCTAAGACGCAGTTTCCACTACGACAGCTGCTTTTTGCTTCTGTTTCTTTCTCCTTTTGTTGTGCTCATTGCAATTTGTAGAACATGATAATGTTATACTTAAGCTTATAAGCACAGATGACAGACAGACAGACAGACTGACAGATTGTAGTCGACTAATCGCGTGTTTGGATTTTTCAGATCAGCGCTTCTGCCGTCTGCTTTTACACAGTGTCCAAAAGCAATCAGCACAACTAACTTGAAGCTCCATTTACCTTGTGCCAGTGTGTACATATGCCCCAGAAAAAAAATATATGTTTGCTCACATATTTCTGATACGTTATGTACACTGCTTTTACACTCGAAGAAATAGTCAATAAAATTTATATTTCTAAATTTTTTATTTCATTCTAATTTAAATATGAATACATTTATGTGCCCAGTACTGTGTTAGATTGTTTTCCTCAGCCAGTCAGGCGCTAAATTTGATCAGTACCCGTCAAGAAGCTAACAGCGACTGCGATTGCGATTGCGACGCCGACTGCAACTGCGACGTTGTTGTTTTTGTTTCTGTCATCGACTTTTACTCTTCACTCGATTTGACTTTGCTATGCTTTGTCCCATTATTTGTCATCTCATTGTCTTTATCGATTTGTGTTCCACATACGTCTGAATGTAAATACATGTAAATATATATATGCATATACAAATATATATTATATGGTCAGCTTGTCAACAGTTTATGCACAAGTTAACGGCACACGTTTTATATAATTGTTTATGTTTCTTGTGCTACCCTGGATTGTTTTCCATAAATTAATTTACTTGTAAATTGCAAATATCTATAAATATTATTCTAATGTTATTAGTCATTTTCAATATGTGAAAGAAACTTATAAAATAACACTGCAGTGCCATCTGTTGAGTGAAAGGAGAACTACAAAACTAACATCGACAGTCTGAACTAATGAAAGTAAAAGCGACCATTACAAAGAAAAGAATGAAAGAAAAAGAAAAATGGGAACAAAATGGAAAAACAACAACAATATGTCACAAAATATTTGCATTTCATTTGTGAAACAACAAATGAAAGAACACGAGGACGCCACAAGAGATTTGAGTTGTCTTGCGAGTATTTGCCAAAGACTCCAAAGCGACCACAAATGGGAGCTTGGGGAATGCAAACACCTCTATTGTTATCAGACAATTTGCTTATAATGACCGCAATGATAACAAGAAAAACCAATAAATACCTAAAGCTGTCAATATCAATAATTGCACTTCGATGCGGGAAGGGGAAGGAGGTGTCGTTGGGCATTTAAAAGCAATTAACCATTGACAGAGCGATTATTGCAGACCCATCAAGACCCCACCCAGACACACCTGCTGACCACCTAATTGGACATTCTGACGCGTGCGATTGTCAAGACAACGGCAACCAGATCGAACTGGTCAACACTGACCGTCTATCAATGGTTCAATTTCATAGGAAAAACCGTAAGAAGAAGACACGTAGACCCATTAATAATGCATAAGCCATAAACAGAGTACTGTGCAGTGTGGCAGAATGATCCAACAAGAAAGGTCGCTTATGTCATCCCATTTTCGTTACAAAATTTTCCAAAAAAAAAAAATCAATTCCTTAAATGGTCTTCACTTTGAATTTACTTGGCCAAGTACATAAGACTGTCTTAAAAAATTTAGCCTTTTTCCAAGAATCGATATGAGAATAGGTAAAGCAACAACGTCGTGAACGACAACAACAACGACAACGAATCCCAGGTGTGGCGCAACCCTTGCCCGATTTCGATTTGTATATACATGTATATATATATATATATATCGCGACTGTGGAAGTGCTGACGTGCCGTTAAATTATCGACATGCAAGTTCAAGTCCAGCGACAACAAGCAAAGAACTGAAACCTAACCACAAAAACAACAACAACAACAACTCAACTCATTTGCCATGTAAATTGACGTAGAAAGGGGGGGGGGGGGGCTCATTACGGGGTGAGTGTGCGACAGGAGGGTTTGTTACCTCTGTTCACGTGGAGCCCGCGTTCAAGGAAAGTCGAGGAAAGTCATTGTCAACATGGTTGTTAGCATTGTGTGTGTGTGTGTGTTTACTTTATTGTTGTGTGTGTGCTCATTTGTTAGTAAATGGCTTCTATAATAGAAGTTCATAATTTATGTAGATCTTCTAATGGGATCGTCATAAGTTTCTGCAAAGGACTTTAAAACGTCACTAAAAATAATTAAAATTTTGAATAAAATGATTTCACCTCATTTTTTTGTTTTTCTTTTAAAATAAATTTTTTAAATGATCGATAACATAAATCGATAATTTTCAACTGATCGATAACACAACTCGATAAAAATAAAATCTAAGCTTTGTAAAGCTAAACTTTAGCAATTAACAATTAACAATTATTTGAATTTAATTCTAAGTTGTTATTTTGAGGCAGGCAGAAAATAAAGAAATTATTGCAGGTTGTTCGATGATATGAATCTCCTTAAGAACTATGTCTCTATTTATTTGTGTGTGTGTGCCTTTGTGTGTGTGTTAGTGTCATTATTCCCAATGCTCAATGTACGTCAATAAAAAAAAAAAACAGATACACGCCCTAAAATGCGCACTTGTTGGGCAGACAAAAGCAGTTAGGGCAAGAACAAAAAAAGAGACAAAAGCAATGAATGAAGAACAAGAAATATAAGGCAATTAAGTCAAATGTCAAATGGTCAGATGGCCGGTCAAACAGTCAGGTGGACAATTGCTGCCAGATGACTGAATTTGGTTAAAACGTAGAAAAAACAGCTCGTTAAAAATAAGTTTAAGCAGCAGCTAACGGAGAAAGTTGGGATCTAACCAGTTTCTAACTGTAATAAATATGATCCCAACTAAAATCTTTTGGTTTTGACCCATAATAGTAAAAAAAGAGATGGAGATAGAGAGCGAGAGCGAGAGAGGGCATTCAATATAGACAAGGCTTGTAAATATTCAACTACGTTTTTAGCAGTTGAATATTGATTATAGTTAAATTTTTTAGTGCCTAATTTATTGCTACAAATTAGAGTTCGTTTGTGTTTCCAATTAGCGGGTATATTTACTCTAGAACACTGCTAGCCAGCCCCCATCTATCGTTATTATAACCTATTAGCTGAAATCCAAAACTATTTTTGTATTATATACTATATGCTTGTAAATGGTTATGACTACGGCTTTATTACTGCAGAGGCATGTTCCATTTCGATGGTCAAGCTCTGTTCCGTTTCCATTTCATTTCATTTAATTTCGGTTCGGTTCGTTTCGCAACAACGACACTCCTCTAATTTGCGCTAATGCACCGTTGACCAGGCTGTTAGCCGCTGTCCGCTGTCCTTTGTCAACAGTTTTTGCGTGTGTAGCCATCCAAGTTCATTGGAAACTTTGTCCGTTTCCCAAGAACAACCGTCACGAAGGCAACTCAAAAAATTTTCCACTGTTTGCACTTGAGCAACCAGCAACTAGCAACGAGCAACTAAATATGCCTTTATGGCAATACATTTGTTGTTGCTGTTGTTGTTTTTACAATCGAGCGCGTTTTTACTATATGTACATATTTAATAAGTTAAACCCCAGCGCCTCCACCCGAAGCTGGCTTAACAATTTGCCACCCGGTCCCGCCCATTTATTGTGCGCACTGTTTCTTTTCCCATTTTGTTCGCTAGTTCTGATTCTGTTTAGATTCTGCTTAGACAGCCCCACTCTGTTTAATTTAACACCTCTGCTTTAGCACACTACACCTGATAAATTCCGGCGCACCCTGCAATTGTAAATTATCAGAGCAAGAAGCAAATAATAATCAGCAAGAGCTATGAACAAAATGCCTAATGCTTTAATTCCCAGTTTTTCATAACCTGATTAGTTCAGTTTAGGGTCGCGGTGTGATAAGATTAAGTAAAGAGAAGAATGTGCGCTGTGTCTTTATATATACATTTATATACATATATATTTGTGTGTGTGTGTGTGTAAATTTCCCCCAATCTTGTCACGCCTCATTTTTTGGGCTGCAGTCTAAGAAAGCAACTGCGCCTAACAAGAGCTGTGTGCACAGTGTTTCATTCTGCATCCCATTTAAACGGCGCACGCTGCTAAAAAGCAAAAACAACCTTAATGACTTTCGCTTTTGCGCTCCGTGTGCTTTGTGCTCTTTTGCTCTCTTTTCTCTGTTTCATTGCCGCTCGTTGCGCCGCGCCGTCGTTTGTGCGTTTGATGTGCGTCAAGCGGCGCCAGCGCCAGCGTCAGCAGCGACGCTTCTACTGTCGTCGCTGTTGATAATTTGGAAATTCAATTTCAGTTTCTGTTTTAGTTTCAGTTCAATCGCAACCTCAAGAGCGCGTGCACATGTGTGTGGGGTTCGCTGCTCTCAATAACCATAACAAAAACAACTAAAACTGCGTGTAGCCAAAAAAAGCTTTTTTTTTGCTATTTTTTTTTAAATTCTTTTGGGAAACAATTTGGTTTTCTTCAAGTGCGTCTGTGTGTGTGTGTGTTTTTTTATGTTTTGTTTTTACTGCGGGCGCAGGCGAATCAAAAAGTTTTAAAACAAAATAATTCGTGTATTTGGATTACTGTTTTTTTCTTCATAAATTCAATTTGTTTGATATTTTTTTTTATGTTTTTTTTTGGCTTCTAAATATATCTTTGTTTGCACGTTGCCAAAAATAGCAACAAACGCAAAGTAAAAGTACACGTAAATAAATGGGGGGAAATGCGAAAATGTTAACGCAAAGCAACAACAATAGTAGAAAATTAAGATGAAACAAATAAAAATAAGCATATATTTAATTGAGCAGGCAATGTGACTCTGAAGCAACAAAGTTTAGTGCAACAAAAAAAGATAAATAAAAACAGCAACGATAGATATAGAACACAAAGTGAGAATATCATTCAACTGAAATCAATTCCAATCAGCAACAACAACAAGTGCAACAACAACAACAACAACAGAATCAGCTAACTTTAACTGCAGATATTGAAAACCTGATGGCAACAACAGCAACAAAAGCCGCAGCAGCAGCGCCGTCCGCCAACGCGGCTCCCGCCACCAGCAGCAGCAGCAACAATAACAACAACAACAACAACACGAAGAATAACGTAAATGTTATTAGTGCACCAATTAAAATTCCATTGAGCGAACTTTTCTCAACGCAAACGTCAACGGGCTCAGCGGACAGCGGCGTCATCGTGACGAGCGCCTCACAGAAGCAGCTCTGCAGCGGGTCGCAGACGACGCTGCTGCAGCTGCAACAGCTGCCGGTGCGCAGCAGCAGCGGCTCGCTCAGTCTGCACGGCCCGTTGCCCAAATGGCAGCGCCAGCAGCAGCAGCAGCAGCAGCAGCAGCGCCAACAGCAGCAGCAACAGCTGCTACTCCTCAGCCAGGACAGCGGCATCGAGCAGCGCGTCGGCGAGGGCGCCTCCAGCGGCGCCGGCGGCGGCCAATCGAACAGCAGCAGCGAATCGCTCGGCAGCAGCAGCGGCAATGAACAGCTGCAGGTGGCAGCTGCCGGACGCGGCGTCCACAGACGGACACGTGCCGCCTCAGCACTTGAGCTGAGCAGCGTTGGCGTCGGCGTTGGCGTCGGCGTCGGCGCTGGCTCCGGCATCGCGCTGCGTCGCATCAAGTACAAGAGCACAAACAGCAGTGGAACGCAAGGATTCGATGTGGAGGATCGCATCGAGGAGGTGGACATTGGCGATGATCGTGATGATGATGATGATGAGCACGACCTGGAGGAGGAGGTGGAGAATGAGGATGAGGATGAGGACGATGGCGTTGCTGTCGACGTAGATGTCGATGGGGATGTCGATGTCGATGTCGATGTCGATGTGGATGTGGATGTTGATGAGGACGATACACAATCGGGCATCATTATTAACATTGCTGGACCCGCAGAGGATGAGGAACAGCAGCGTGCAAAGGCGGCGCTGGCGGCTCGCGTGAAGGCCGAGGAGGAGCTGCCGCTGGAGCTGGCACCGTTGACGGTGGCCGCGGCGGCGGCCAAGAGGCGGGATGCGCGCAGTTTGGGCACCGATGGTCGCATCTATTTTCCGCTGATGAAGATCAACGAGGATCCGCACATCGATGCCAAGCTGATCAATCGCAAGGATGGCCTGCAGGACACCATGTACTATCTGGATGAGTTCGGCAGTCCGAAGCTGCGCGAGAAGTTCGCCCGCAAGCAGAAACAGCGACAGGCCAAACAGCAGAAGGCGCTCCTCAAGCGGGAGCGCGAGGAGCAGCGCAAGAAGCGCAACACAACGGTGGCCTCCAATCTGGCGGCCAGCGGCCTCGACACCAAAGACCAACCAACCAATCACTGTGATAGGAATCGTTTAACGATTAACAAACAGATTTCGGATCCCCATCCAGATGCGGACAACGATGCCGATGACGATGATGATGATCCCGATGTTGATCTGGTCAAGATGCGCGTTCGCAGTCACAGCCACGATAGCCACGATGTCCGTCGGCACTCCGATGATCGCAACGACGTCGGCTACATGGATGATGACGACGATGAGATTGAGACCGGCGCGGAGGCGGAGGCACTGCATCACGGCAACGATTGCCTCGAGAGTGTAAAGACTGCAAAACTAGCTAGAACACAATCCTGCGTTAGTTGGACCAAAGTGCTGCAAAAGTTTAAGCACATACTAGGTAAATAACGATCATCGCGAAACTATTTCTAAACCCCAATTCTCTTTATCAATGCTGCAAACCGCTCCTCAACTGAACCGGTTCGAATCTGAACTATTAAAATATAGGAGATAATAATTAAACGAACCTTGAACCAAGTCAGTTGCTTGAAAAATTTTGCCGAACCAGAACCGAAACCATTTTCTATGGTTTGTCGAAATGTCCGTCTTTATGTCCGTGCGTCTGCAATTTTGAATATATGTATGCTTGGTATACCCACCTCAGATAAAGTGCCCAGATTTAAACTTTATATTTCTCTCAAATCTAAAGCTACTCGTATTCAACTCATTTAGACAGATTACTTATGGCCTCTACTAAAGATGGTGCAAATATTTTTTGGTTACGTCGGCCATGCACAACTTGTAAAATTGTATAATTTTTCGAAAATAATAAAATAATAAAGAGAGTTTTCAACTGATTTTTACGGAGATTTGTAAACAAAAAAGTATAATTACTATCCTATAAATATTATTGTATTTTCCTGTGAATTTTAATATAACTCACAGTTAGGTTCAGTGTTGGAAAGCACCAAGTTTACGAACCGAACCAGTGTATATATAGTGTATATTCCAAGAGTTTGCTTCGCTAATAATGCCACCCACTTAATTGTTGTTTTCTATTATTATTATTACACTTTCTACTTGTCACGTTTAATGCTAATGACTTCTTTTACATTTGTTCCGTTCTAGGTAAGTGTTGATGATTTCAATTCCATGAAAACCCAACCTATATATATTTTAATGATGTCGGGTAAGTGGTACACATACACACACGTACGCACGAGTACTACGAGCAAATATTCAAGATACTCGAATTAATTCCAAAATATTTTGGAGCCTTGAAACAAGTGGCATTGGAACAGCAGTAAATGGGGGCTTTTTATTTGCTGTACCAATTAGTCGTATAATTTAAACTTCTGTGTCGATTTCTTGGTTCTTGGCATTATCAAGAGTTGCTTAATCTATAGCCCATATATTTACACATGTATGTACATATGCATATATAAATATATGTGTGTGTATATATATATCAGAGACATGTGGAATGTTGAACACTGTATATTAAACGCTTTGTTCTTGCTTCAACTCTTTCATTTGTCTGCTGCACTTTGTACTTGCACAGTATTTTGATAAATGATAAATATATAGTCGAACGGAAACGTTCCAATTCCAATCGGTTCGCTGGAACTGGAAAATCATCGTTGTGTCCCGTTTCTTTGTCGTGCTTTTGTCGTGGAACGACTGATAAGTAAAAGCGCCGCCGCCGCCGCCTTAGCCAGTGCCACGCCCCATTTTGAGAACAGGCCACACGGTGTTGCTATCATTGGTCTTTTGTTGTTGGCCAGCGCCTGATTGATAAGACGGCGACAACAAGAACAACAACAACAACATTGATTTATGCCAGCTGATGATTTTCTCTTTTTTTGTGTTGTTGCTTTTTTTATTTGTATATTTTTTTGAAAAGTCATCGCTTTTAAAAAGAAGAAATTCTACGTTCTGTTTTAAAATCTGTCATTTGTATGCGGAGTACAATGTGGCCGTGTTGCCATTCCCATAAATTTGCATATTTAATGGTTCGGTAGTTATAAAATCAATACCATATTATATATTAGTTTAAAAATACCAGTTTTATATACAAGTTGTCATTAATTAAAATAAATGACAAGTATTAAAAAATATACTAAAATGTTTAAATAATTGAACAAATTAGAAATGGTAGTCAATAAATGAAATACATTACATAAGTAAATAAATCACGACAAACTATAAATAAAACTAAAGTGTTTTTTGATACTCGTTCACGAATTAAAAAGAGTATATTGGGTTTGTGCAAGGGTTCGTCTAGAAAATTATCGAATTCGAATAGAAAATTATTGTAAACTTTTATGAAATAAAGAGTAGAATATATAACGGTATATGGTGAGAATAGATTAAAGTGGAAATTGTATAACTGAATAGACAATAGTTGGCACATTTGTATGCACTTGAAATACCCTATCATATGCATTGGAGGGCCTTTACAGTGTTTTTGTTGTATAGACGTGTTTTAGAGCTGTTGGTGAGATTCAGATTTTGAGAGATAACAAGATGACGCGACTGTTGCATGTTCAGGTTATCAGTTTAGCAGGGCGTCAAGTCGTGAAAGATGTTGATTATTATTATATGGCCGCCATATACTTATACGATTTATAGATGTTTCTCAGCTTTATGTTGTTGTTGCCATTGTCGGTTGTTGTCTTAATAATCACGCGCTCGGCTCATCACACGAAACTTTTCCAAAAATAATGCAAACAACACCCTAAGTACATATATACTCTACATACACAAAGATACATATATAGAAATATATGTGCATATATATGCTTATTTAAAAATGTATAAATTCAAGCATATAGCAAAAGTGGAGGCGTGTCTCCGTTCTTGACAGCTGTTGCTGTTTGTTGCTGCCTTCCTGCGCCGCCTGCCCGCAGCCTCTTTGCTGCCAATGGACCTAAAAACATTTGTCAACTTGTTTTGCTGGCATTTTTATATTTGATTGAATTTGATTTTAAAACTTGCTAGCAGGGGGCCACAACAACAACAACAACAGCGAAGATTGACAGCAACAACAACTGTTGCTGTTGCTGGCTGATAGCACAAGCGAGATTGAGAAACAGTGAGAGAGAGCAACTGGTTGGGGAGGGGGAGAGCAAGGGCTAAAACCTGGAGGCAACCTCTTCTCCGATTATGACCCCGACTCGCAGTGTTAGCTAATAAAGGATTAAAAGTCTTTGCAAATATTTGCTATCAAGGGGCAAACATCATTAGCTGGCATATCCGTTAATAATGACTTAAATATTTGCTCTTAATTTGTTTGCTCAACTCGGACATTTCCTCCAAAATTCTCTATGATGTGTTTCTCTAGCATTAGTTTTGTAGCTGATTTATATAAGAAAATGTAACCAAATTGTATGTGTTTTAACGATAAATATCTCAAATTAACTAAAAAATAAACTTTTTAATTTATTATATATTATTATTTTGATATGGTTATTTTCTCTCGAAAATCAGGTGACAAACTCAAAAGATATTCAATTTTTTATGTTAAATTTAAAAGCAATTTGGCGGCCAATTTCATTTGTGCATAAGATCAAATTATAATTATATAAATATATATATATATATATATTTATTATCTTCTTTTGTGTGTTACGTTTAGCTCTTCATGCACAAAATATACTTTGCTTTATTTAGGCAGCTGTGCCAGAGACACAGAAATAGAGGGAAGAGAGCGAGAGAATTCCCGCGGTCTTTTTTCTTCGCTGCTTTGCTTTCGTTATCGATTTGCTATAAAAAAAAAAAAATGGCTTCCATTTGCCTTTGCATTAGCATTCGTCTTGGGCTGCCTTCGTATATGCAATCGCTTTGGGTCGCCCTCACTTTTGGGGCTTCGTTGGCGCCTAATTTATGCGCCGCACCTAAAAGTATGCAATGCAATGCGGCACGTTCTCAGCGCCAGCGAATAAAAACTGCAATAGCACAAAAAAAATTAACACACACACACACGCCAAGACTGGGCACTGACTCGATGAATACCCTACTCGGCTTGCAAAACAATTGTGAGATTCAGATTCAGTAAATATCCTAGATCTAAGATCTAGTACAGATTTTATACTTTAAATTTGAATTTGAATAGTTGAGCGATCAACTGCGGAATACTCTGTTCTTAAACTGCTGAAGTTTGGGTTTTTGCTATTAGATCACAAAAGATTATAAATTGAAAAAAAAAAAAACAATGGTATTCGTTTAAACGGACTGCCAAACAATCATTGCATAATAACAATATTCCCATTTGCACTTAGAGAACAGAGTTTAAAAAAAATATATAAACACACACACACACACACACACATTTATATATATATATATATATATATGTATATATTTATATATCCGAAACCATGCCCTCCTGGCTCAGTTGCCAAAAATGTGTCTTTTTTTAACCACATTCAGGTGTCATTCAGCTGACTGACAAACTAAAAGACGCAGCTCTTCACAAATCCGATATCTGACTAGAGATCAGTTTGCATAAGTCTCAAAAAAGCAACAACAATAAAAAACAATATATAATAATAATTGTCTCTGGTCGATAATTGAGTCTGTATTCATTTTCGTGTCGCATTGCAGCGTCAAAAATGAAAACGAATATGATTTGTTATACGAGTGAACCTTTTTTTGTTTTTGTATTTTTTAGAACTTCCTTGAACTTTATTTATATCAAGCTCTGGTAACACTTTGGCTTAAACAAACTTTAATTTAATTTTCCAAGTTGACTCTCAGGTGCCCTATGACAAGTTCTATAACTAATAAAAGTATTAACCAAAGTCATATTAAAGCTGTGGTTTTTTAAATCTTAAATATACAGCTTGTTTTAATATAATTTATTTAATAATAATAATTGATTGTCCCTATTATGAATACAAATAGCTAAAAACTCAGTTTTCTTAACTGAAATAAGAGTTAATTGTTTATATATTTTTTTTTTATTTGCTTCTTGGTCAATAACTTGGATATTGAACATTGAACGCCTTGTTGTACATTCATTAGAAATATTAAGATACAATATGTCAAATAATTTTATGAAGATTTCTTCCATAGTCTATATAAATTTTTCCTGCCTTGTTATTTTTAGACAGAAGCCTTCATCTTCTGATTTACTAAAGAAATGTGTGTACTATTTAATTGGAGTCCTGGGATTCACCCTAATGCCACGCCAGCATTTGCATCACGCTTAATTGAGCCATTTCTCATGGACTGGGCTGGGGGGAAATGGGGGGAAGTGAGCGCTTCGCAGTTTTTGGTTTCGGGTTTCTGACGCATTATTAGCAATTATATAAATGTGTATATATCTGTGTGTGTATGTTTGAGTGTTAGCTCACCCCTTTCTTTTTTAGTTTAATGCAGCACTCCTCTATTCCTATTCTCATGTCCAATTCACTGAAGTGGTGTCTCCCCTTTCTGCTGCGTCATATCGTTTTCGCATTGCACATGCGACACCCTCCCTCCCCTCTGGCAACGCCGTTACACGCCGTCGACACGCCCCCAATTCTTGCCCCTGCCCCCGGCATTGGGTCTCGCAACCGCAGTTCTGGTTGCCAACTGTGTTTGTATATCGATTAGTTGCCGTCGTCGCGCCACAAAAACAAAAAAAAACAATACGTAAGAACGTTGTAGTCGGGTGTAACCGACTGCACAGTGCCCATTCACAGTAAATAGTCGAACAACGATCTTAAAAATTATTTGTATTATGAAAAGATAAAGGAGAACATCGGAAAAACTTTTTGCCAAATTTTTTGATATATATGCAGAAATATCAATACTTTAAAGATTGCCTATGCACAAATCCAATATACTCTTTTTACTTTGTATGAGTACAAAAATTACAGTATACTAAATAGGAAAAAAACAAGACTTTCTATTTTGACAACGCCCATTTCCTTCCCCTGTCCGCCCTTCCATTTTGGTGCCCCTGTTGCCACCGAAGTCGCAATGTTTTTACGTCGAATAGTGGGAGAATTGATGTTCCTCAATATGTTTTCGTGATTAAGTGGGATGGGGGTGTTGTTGTGATTGCCGTTAATAATTTGATTAATTTAACACATAAACCACAGCCAGCTCAGAACTAAAGAACATTTTCTCAGCTTGTTTACGTTAACAGATATAAATTTATATAGCAGCTGGATATATGTATATCAATCAATAATACAAATAAGTGTCTAGCTAATCGAATCTATATATTAAATAATTTACAATAATACTTGAAATACTTAAGTCACGAAAGTATTCGGATAGATCCAAAAATTCGGAGTCAAAATTTTAATTCAAAGTTAAAGCGCATTTGCTTCTTCTATTGTCTAAAAAAATGTATGTATATATATATATATAATAATAATATTTATATCGTTTATATATATATATATTTATATGGCAATTTGTGCGGTGGAATGGGTGGCGCTGCGTACCGAAAAACAATTTCAATGCCACATTTTTCTTGCCCTCTTTTATAGCAATACCCATTGAAAATATTCGAAAGGGTATTAAGTTATTAGTCAAATGCATATAATCAGCAGTAACTGAAACTTTTCAAATTAGAATGTATTATGCGTTAATTATGGAAATTATTGAAAACAAAAAAAAAAAAAACAGCTAAGCACTTCCGAATATGAGCAATACCCTGTATATTATAAGAATCTACAGGCACCAATTATGTATATGATTGATCAAGACAAACGTATTTTGCTATTTATTTCAACCGAAACAAATTACAACAAATTGTTTCAGAATTTTAACAGTTAATGCACCATTAACAACAAGCTCTGCAAGGGTATTAAATCTTCGGCGTCCCGTTCATCGGTCTTCTGGTTTTAATTGATTCATTATAATGTAATAATAATTGCATTTAATTTTTGGCTTCTTCATGCACGTATCCTTTCTTTCTTCAAATTCCTCTCCCTCTCTCCCTCTCTCTCTCTCTTTGTCTATCTCTATCTTTGCCCCGGGCTTTGTCTCCACTGCATTGAGCTGTCAGCGTTTGACCGCATGGTGGCCATGTCGTGGAATAGTGAATGGTGGGAGGGAGGTGGGGGGCTGCCGGGATTACATCTGTCGCATGCCTGGCTGCGCTTGGCTGCTGCTCAGCGTTGTCTGTCCATCGGCTCGGTATGGTCCATCTACGATGCGCCTCAATCTAGAGTCCAAATAGATGGTCTATCTTTTTTACCGCACCTCCAACGGTCTGGCGCTGTCTCTATGTCTCTACGTATGTCTATCTGTCTGTCTGTCTGTCTTGCTGTCTTATCGTCTTCGCATGTTCTTTTGGCATCTTCATGCTCGCAATTTTCCTGCAATTAAATTTGCAGTGCCCAAAACAAAAACAACAGCAAATAAATAATGAACAAATTAAACCAAATTAAACTGAACGTTTCAGTCGGGTATAAACGACTGCCCAATACACAGCATAATAAATGGCTTACAAATGTTAAAACGGTCTGATTTTAAATTGATTGATTGATAAAGCAATAAAACTACTATATAGATTTGATCAATATATAATTAATTGATTATATATCTTTAAAATTGTAAAATCAAACGAATATATATACAAGTTTGAAGTCTCTAACTTCAACATTGAACGTTGTATGTTACGAAGAACCAATATACTCTTTCCACAACGAGCATGAGGTATATTTTAAGTATGAAATAATGTTCATGAGCCTGAACCAAAAAATTTGAAAACGGTCTGATTTTAAATTAAATTTAATGCAAAAAAACTACTATATAGATTTGATCAAAATATAATTGATTGATTATATATCTTTAAAATTGTAAAATCAAACGAATATATATAAAAGTTTGAAGTCTCTAACTTCAACATTGAACGTTGTATGTTACAAAGAACCAATATACTCTTTCCACAACGAGCATGAGGTATATTCTAAGTATGAAATAATGTTCATGAGCCTGAGCCAAAAACAAAAAGAAAAAAAAAACGCGGGCGCTTTTTCAAAACGCGCTGCAGTCGCGTGCGTGCGGTCAGCCGCTTCGAAATCAAAGTGAGTCAGCTGATTGTGGATCGTGGATTGTGGATCGTGGATCGTGGATAATGCCCATCGATTGGCATTAAAGTGTTGTCGTTGTCGCTGTTGCTGTTGCTGTTGTTGCTGTTGTTGTCGCTGTCGTTCTCATTGGCGTTCGTTGTTGTCAGTGTCGCTCGTCCTCGCCAAGTTTGCTTCGAGCCAACAAGAAATCAGCGTTTTGGCCAATTGTGCAACGGAAGTTCGAGCGATCGCATCGCCGATCGCAACTCTCGGATCGATCAATTTTTTGAGTGAATTTCAACTATTAGACATATATATGTGTACCTACCTATATATACTATATACTACTACTTACCTGCTCTCGCTCTCCACCGATCGATACCTTTTTGTCTATATGCACATATAGAGACATATATAGAGAGATACGGGCGCGCGCGGCATCCGAACTACTTAAATGATTCAAAGATAAAACGCCGACAATTGCCTGCTGCTATTTAATTTGATTGTGTTGTTTTTGTTGTTGCTGATTTTGCTTTATTTTCAACGTTTTTTTTTTCAATTTTTTTATTTTTATTTTTGGTATTTTATTTTTTTGGTGTGCTGTGCATTTCTATTTGAAGATCGATCGAACGGGCGAATCGACGATCGATTAATTGTCTGCGTTAAACGTCAAGCGAGACGTCCGCGAGAAAAGTTGGTCAAGTGGGCAGAAATAAAACACGCGCGCACTGTTAACTGTTCACACAACTAGGCCAAAGCCTGACCGAAACCACGAAAAGGAAAAAGCAGCCGGGGGGTGGGGTGTGCCGCGGGGACGGGGGAGGAACAATCACCAACAACAACAACAAAAAAAAGTGGCCCAAAGATCCCATTGAACGAGGGTGTGTGTGTGCGAGTGAGTGAGTGTGTGTGTGTGTGTGTGTGTGTGTGTGAGCCAAAGTGGATAAGACGCAAGCGCCCAGTCGCCTCCGGAAGGTGGTGCGTGTGGTGCGTCGGAAGAAGCGCGCCGCCATCAACGATGCCAGCGAATCGGATGGAGCCGGCGAAACGGCGCCGGGCAGCGCTCCAGCCATAGCGAGCAGTGCCGGGGAGACGAGGAGCCTCAATTCGAACAACTCGAACAACTCGTCATCGTCGCGCCACTATTACAATGCGCCGCTCTCCGAGATTGAGGCGGTGCGTGCCGCGCACGAGGCCGCCGTTGCCGTCGCCGCCAGCACCAGTCGACCTTGGACGCCGATGCCGCCGCGCAAGCCCCAAACGAAGATCAAATCGAAATCGAAATCCAAATCCAAATCGAAATCAAAATCAAAATCGAGTTCCAGTTCGAAGAGCAAATGCCAGACGGTAGCATCGACAGCGTCTGTGGCCAAATTGGATGATGAAACGCAGGGGAAACGCGACTCGTCGTCGAGCGAATCCAGTGATTCCGAGAGCAAATCAAAGTCCAGCAATTGCAGCGACAGCAGCACCGAAACATCCACGTCCTCATCAACGGATACATCCTCCTCGGCGGCCAGTTCGTCGCCATCGTCCACCACCTCCTCCTCCTCCTCCGCCTCGTCCTCGCCCGCACCGAAGGGCCGCAAGCAGCGTCCGGCCAATGGCAAACCATCATCGCTGTCATCAACATCGTTCGCAGCTGGCGGTGGAGGTGGCGCCGCCGCGTCGTCGTCGTCAGCTTCGCTGCTGGCCGTGCTCAAGAAGCCAAAGCTGCAGACGCGCAGCTCCAGTTCGGCCGGCAAGCAGTACAAGGATCCAAGTACAAGCGCTTAGTTTGTTTTCTCTCTCTCTCTCACTCTCACACACTCTCTCTCTCTCTCTCTCTCTCTCTGTGTTTTCCCTTTACCTACTCAAAAATCATTTCTCGCTTACTTTCTGTCCCTGGTAGCGTTGACCTTTCAGTGATGCCTCCACCTCGAGATCACCTCGCCGACGCCACATCCCAACTCATCTCGCCTCGCAACCGAATCGCAAATGCGGCACAGCAGCTGCCACCCGTCGAAAGTTGCGCTAATGCCAAAATTAATTATAAATTAAATAAAATCAAATGAATAGATTATATATAGGTGAAGCGATCACGTAAAACGTTCAGCACCTATATATACATATATATTTATATATACATACATATATAGACACACACATATGTATGTATGTATGTATGTATATAACGAGAGAACCAAGAGAATCACCTGTTTTCCCCATCTGTCCTCACAACCGTTGTTGCCCCAGTGTTGAGCTCTCACAGTCCAACTCTATTTCTATCTGTGTCTATCTCTCTTTCTCTCTCTACCTCTCTCTCTCTGATCCTGGGCTTAGGCATGAAACAATTAATCGGCAAATTGAATGATTTGTGGCCCGAACATAGCGTCGCATTGTCCATTCCAAAGGAGGTCGATAGGAGCAAGGAGAAACTTGAGGGCGCCTGGGAGACAACAGGTATTAATTCAAATGCTGCCGAAAACTGCGTCGTGTATTGTGTGTGTGTGTGTGTGTGTGTGTGTGTGCCACAAGTTAAAATAACTATAAATAATAAAAAAATATATATATATATACATTTATATAGAATACTAATTAAATTTTTAAATTTCTTTTAATCAGGTCGTGATGGTTCCAAAATTACAACAGTCGTCGCAACGCCTGGCCAAGGCAATGATCGGGTTCAGGAAGTTTCCTATACAGATACAAAAGTCATCGGCAATGGCAGCTTTGGCGTCGTCTTTCAGGCGAAACTCTGCGATACCGGCGAATTGGTTGCAATCAAAAAAGTTTTACAAGACAGACGATTTAAGGTTAGTTTCTCTTCATTTCGCCATCTCACTCTCACTATATATATGTATTTCTCTCTCTCTCCCGTGCAGAATCGTGAATTGCAAATAATGCGCAGATTGGAGCATTGTAATATTGTAAAACTTTTATACTTTTTCTATTCGAGTGGTGAAAAGGTAAGAAAGTGAACATATATCTATAGCTATTCTCAATTATTATAATGCGATCAGAGTTGAGGGTTCCCAGCTGATTTGCGCTAGAGTTGATGCAGCGAAGCAAGTTTTGCTTTTATTTATAAATCTCAATATGTATATGTGCATATATATATATGTATATGTATATGTATATATTTCAACTGATTTTCTTTTTATTATATTACATATTAACATATGAACGAAACATGGTGATAAAAATTAGTTGGCCGAATTTCCCATCGATTTAGGCATTTTAGCCGCTGTTCTCAAGCCTCAGGTATCACGTAAAACTACAAGAATACAAATCAAATACAAAATGCAAAAACAAAAATCAAAAACAAAAATCAAAAACAAAAAGCGGAGACAACTCTCCAAAAGATACTCACATTACGCTCACTTTCTCATGCGTTTATCGCTCTCTCTCTCTCTCTCTCTTTCTCTCTCTATTTCTCTCTCTTTGTCTCTTATCTATATTTGTATTCCATAAAGGCAGAAGCAAAGGTCCGCATGCTAGAAAAAGCTTGAGAGATGTGTGTGCATGTGTATTTTTTTTTTGTATTTTTTTGTTTTTTTTTTTTATTGGCGCTTTGACGCCCTGCCTTATCCACAACCCAAGCTCAACACCACACACACACACATAGATACACGCACACATATACACCCCCGAAATATCGCCACTAAATAAAACCCAAAGCATTTCATCGGCTAGCTGCTAGATACATACAAATATATATATAGATACTTATATATATACTGTAAGCTCTCTCTCTCTCGATTGTATGAATTGTTATCGTTATCATTATCGCCATCGTTGAACGTTGAACGTTGATCCTTGAACGTCACATGTCGCATGCTGAAGTCAACAACTTGCAACTTCAACAAACTTCCCGCATTGCAGCTTGGAGCTCGCCTGATCATTACAACAAATACAATAAACAGCAACAACAACAACCGCTTAATGCAAATCTCTAATAATATCAAAATCTATCCAATTGCAGCGTGATGAAGTATTTTTGAATTTAGTCCTCGAATATATACCAGAAACTGTATACAAAGTGGCACGTCAATATGCCAAAACCAAGCAAACGATACCAATCAACTTTATACGGGTGAGTAGACGAGATATATACCATATATGTATATGATTGAAAAAATAACAGAAACTAGTTCCTAAATAAAAATGACTTTATTTTGTTCTTTAGATTTATGAAATGTATTAAAATAGTAAAAAATTTTGATTTTTGAGCAAAGATAGTTCAATTTTTATATTATTTTTTATTATATTGTCAGTCATTAATCAATATTAAGAGAAACAAAGTATAAAGCGGAATTCCTCCGTGAAGTTTGAGAAGCTTCAGTTCAGGATTTAAAAAATCAAATAATCCATATATTGAAAGATTTAAGAAATAAATTACAATACAAAGAATTTGAAAACATCAAATGTTTAGCTAAACTTTGAAAGTTATAAAAATGATATATTAAGTAGAAAAAAGTAAGATTTACAAAAACTTTAATGCACTTCATTGATTCCAAAAATCATCAAATATCGAAATCAACTTTTCAATTAAATGCTTTGAGGCCTATTTGGAAACATTAAATAAAAATTATAACAAAATAGGCAGTTTCTGTTATTTTTTTAATCACTATTTATATAAATGAACGAATGAATAAAACTTTTGTTTGTTTAGCTCTACATGTATCAATTGTTCAGAAGCTTGGCCTACATCCATTCGCTAGGCATTTGTCATCGTGATATCAAGCCCCAGAATCTGCTGCTTGACCCGGAAACGGCCGTACTCAAGTTGTGCGACTTTGGCAGCGCCAAGCAACTGCTGCACGGTGAGCCGAATGTCTCGTACATCTGTTCGCGGTATTATCGGGCACCCGAGCTCATATTCGGCGCCATCAACTATACAACCAAGATCGGTAAGTCTCGAAAATTACAAAAAAAAAAATTCCAACCAGACTCTGATTTTCAATTCAAATTTCGTTATCAATTTGGTAGATGTATGGAGCGCAGGTTGCGTGCTGGCCGAACTGCTGCTGGGACAGCCCATATTCCCCGGCGATTCTGGTGTCGATCAGCTGGTCGAGGTGATCAAAGTGTTGGGCACACCGACAAGAGAACAAATACGCGAAATGAATCCAAACTATACGGAATTCAAATTTCCGCAGATTAAAAGTCATCCATGGCAGAAAGTAAGTTGTTAGATACAGCAGTTGTTAGATACACAGCCCATTAATTCATACACATATGATAAACATATATATAGTTGTATAGATCGTAGAACATATCATTAATAATTGAGTGCTCAATGTCACTAATCCAACGAATGTAAATAGATACTTTTAGTCCCACTCTCTCTTGCTCGCTCTCTCTCTCTCTCGCTCTCTCTCTCTTTTTCGTGTGTGTGTTAAATCGTAATTGAAGTGTACATAAAAATTCGTTGCAGTCTTTACTCGAACGCACCCAATTTCCAAAGGCACTTAGCCAGAAACAACAATTGAGAGTAAGCCAAAATGAATCAAAACGAAACGAAACCAAAACTAATTAAATAAATGATTTAATTCGTTGCTCGAAATGCTTCTCATGTTAACATAAGCTGTACATCATGCATACATCAATTATTGTGATTACATCGAGACAAATGTTTTGTTTTTAAAGCTTTTTCATGAGCTTAAATTGTTTATATGTTGATTGGCATATATTGATTATTTGATTTAACTTGACCGATTCTTGCTTGTCCACTCACATCCTTCAACAGAACAGATTTGCTTTGACTACACGAGAGTGCGTTTTAATTCATTTTCTGGCTGTTTTGCCCGTGTCCTGTCCCTTTTGATGCCCCCTGAACTGACCTGCTTTCAACTTTGTTGATAACTAATTGAGAATGTTGCTGTTTCGCAGGTTTTCCGTATACGCACTCCAACAGAAGCTATTAACTTGGTGTCGCAGCTGCTCGAGTACACGCCCAGCGCTCGGATCACACCGCTGAAGGCCTGTGCACATCCGTTCTTCGATGAGCTGCGCATGGAGGGCAATCACACCTTGCCCAATGGCCGTGAGATGCCGCCACTTTTCAATTTTACGGAGCATGGTAAGCTATCGAGCATCTGTCTTATCTGATTATCTCAACTTGACTGGCTAATCTTGAAATCCTGTTGCAGAACTCTCGATACAGCCCAGCTTAGTGCCACAGTTGTTGCCAAAGCATCTGCAGAATGCCGGCGGTAATCGTGCCTCGGCCGGCGGTGCAGCAACCGCTGCGGCCAGTGGCTCCACCAGCGTCTCCTCAACGGGCAGCGGCGCGTCCGCGGATGGTGCCGCCCAGTCACAGCAGCAACAGCAGCAGCAGCAGCAGCAGCAACAGGCGCCTCTATCAACAGCAGCAGCAGCAGCCGGAGCAGCTGCCGGTGGCGCCGCCACTGGCGGCAACAACAGCAGCAGCAGCAACAACAGTGGCAATGCAACTGCCGCCACAACTGCAGTTGCAGCAACAGCTCCAAATGCGCAGCAATCAAATGCGGCCGCAACTGGCGGCGGCGGCGGTGGCGGTGGCGTTGCGGCAGCTGCCACAGCAGCCGGCACAATTGCCACAAGCAATGCTGGTGGCGCCAACATAACAGGTGAGTAAGCGTTGGCCCAGACGCAAGTCGCACCCAACTCGCCAGTCGAGAACAGTTCAGCCTCTATCGTGGTTGCATGCTTTTAGTTGAGCCCCACTTGCCTAACATGACCAGCTCGCCAAGCTTGACGAAGACCCGACGCAAGCTGCATTCACCTTCAGCGCAGGCCCATCCAGACCAAGTTCAAGATCAATACCCACAAAAAAGCCCAGACCAAGAACCAAAACAAGGCCAACTTGATGTCTATTAGGCCCAGGCCGATGTCCCAATCCCAACCACGTTCTGCACCCGGTCGAAACAGAAATTTAGTTTGTAGCGAGGCCAGATCGCCACACAAAACTGATCCTGATCCTGACAGGTTTCCATGTACTCTTTCTGCCCCAGTTTCTTACACGAATCGAGTTCAATATGTTTGGCAAATGAAAATAATTTACATTTAACAATCAATTGTATTTAATTGTTTATCAAGTGAAGCTTATCTTTCTATCTCTCTCTCTCTCTGTCTCTCTATCTCTTTTAAAGAGTAGTTTTTGTGTCTGAAGGATTCTCTTGTGTTGGGTCGCAATCGAGCACTTGGTTTCGAACTCAATGTTATCTATTCCTTTTTTCTATCAATTTCAATTTGTTTTTATGTAAACTCTTTTTTGTTTTGGTTTTCACCTCAATACCTTTGCAGGGTATATGAAATGTGAGTTAATCTAGTTTGTCTGTCTGTCCTTCATTATACGGTTTGTTAGCCAATTAATAAATGTGGCCTAAATGTGTATTCGGTTTAAATCTCTTCAAGTCGGTTATCTATATATAATATAATATCAAATAATATAATAATAATAATATAGATAATAACGCTACAGTTAAGATTATTATAGAAAAGTAAAGTCATGCATTGTAAAAAAAATAATATGCTAAATAAGTGTAGTTTAGAAGAACAAGGTTATATCTTGAATAAATCCAGGATTCATAGCTTTTAACTACTTAGCTACACTTGAAAAAAATACTTATAAATAAAATAAAAAAACAACAATTTTGATATTATGCTTATATCTTATAGAACAGCAATATTAAATCAAATAGTTTTAAAAGCCTGCAAGTGTATTGAATCTTCGGCGAACCGAGGTGAGCTTTTCTAATTGTTCAGTGCATGTTTATATATATACATATATATATATAAACATAAATATATGTATATATATATATATAAATTTAGTTGCTCGTAGCTTTCAAATTTTACTTTATGAACTTTACATAGCACTCGGATGCGCTGTCCCTGTCCCTAGTCCTGTTTTTTATACCCTGTGCTAGCAATAAAATGATTAAAATTAGGCTCTTAATATATATATATATATGCTATCGATATGTTTTTTATAGGTTCTTATAAGTTTATATTATTTTCAATTGACTTCAATTAAAATTTTTCGTTTGTTTTTGTTTGTTTTTATTTTATTTACAGATTCATAGGGGCAATAGCAACATACGCAGATAGATATACATATATATGCATATATATATAATAGTTATATATATACATTTATATATACATATATACAACTATATCAACAAGTACACACCCACACACACACTTACACACACCAACATATACAAGAACCAGCAAAATAAAACAACAAAAAACAAAGAAATCAAACAACCGGCAAAATAAAATATTATTAATTACATTGATATATATACACAATATAAAATTAATAAATTAATTTAAAAAAATTTGCAGAAAAATCATTAAAATACAAAAAAATGAAAGAAAAATGCATATAAAATAGCAAATAATACATATATGTAAAACTCATGCATAAAACACAACAACAACAAAATAAGAAGAAACAATTGTTTCAAATCAAAAACTAAAATAAAAAATGTAATTCAAAAATTTTACATAGATAAAATAAATTTATTTTAAACGTAAAATAAAACAACTAAAGTAATAACTGTAATAGCAATGTCATTGCTAATGCCAATTATGGCTTGTTTTTATTATTTTTATTATAATTACCTTCTTTTTTTTTAATTAATAAATAAAAAGAACTTTAATGAACCAGCTGCAAAACTAAAAAACTTTGAGTAACAACAACCCCGTGGAATTAACGCCCAATCAAGCATACACACACACACACACATACACATACACACATGCACAGCAATATATGAAACCCTATATACATACATTTATAAACTTAACAAAGTCATTGCATATTTAATTTAAAAACAAAACAAAAAAACAAAAACATTTTCCTCTTTTTTTTTAACCATAAGTGTTTTCCTGCAAACAATTTTTTTTTAGTAGGATAATATAAAAAAAATCGAAATGTGTAGTAAAAACAATAATAATAACAGCAAAAACAACAATTTTAATTGCACAATATAAAAATGATGGTTAATGTTGTTGGTCATTAATAATAATTGAGAAAATCTATATATAAAATTAAAACAAAACGTGACAGCAATTACACAAAATATTTAACATAAGCTTTGGCTGCATAAAAATCAATAACAATGTTAATATTATGTTAATTTTACGATTAATTGAATTATAAAAAACAAAAAAGATACAAGAAAAAATAAAAAAAAAGTAAACAAAAAAGGAACGCAAGCAAAAATATGCCTTGCGATATATCTAAACCTAATTAATTAATTATTACCTTTTTTTTTTTGTAAAACGCATTATATATACAAACATACATATTAAATAAATAAATTATTTTTATTAAATAATTATTATTATGTAATAAATAAAGGAAAGCAGAGTGCATTGATTGACAAAGAAAAATCAAAAAACAAAAAAAAAACTTCACATAAAATTTATTTAAAATAAATATACAATAATTGTATGTATATTAAATATAGAAAACTACTTAAAGCGTAAAACAAAAGATTCAAAATTACAAAACGGAACGAAACAAGAAAGAATTACAAATACACAAAAATTTTTAATGTAAACACCTAATTTTTTTTTTTATATACTATATATTCGGATGTAAACAGCTAGAAAAGATTGAAAATGTTAGCTGTTGTATGCTTTTAGAGAGGCCGACAAAAGTCTACATGCGATCCCAACTCTAAAATTCGACAAATCCAGAGTCATGTAGGAGGGACTGCCCGACTAAGAAATGCCCTGTACCCCTTTTCAACTATTCGAAGCACAAACTTTGGTGATTTACTTACGAAAGAACCATCCTCCAAAATATATAAGCTTATTCTGTGTATGGTATATAACAAATTATAACAATTTTGAATCAGAAGACAAATGAACTTTGCTAGTTCGCTTCAGTTCGTCTTGCGAATAAAGAAATTTATGTAATTTATGAAACTAGAATACTTGTGTCGTCAAAATAGACCTAAAAAGTAAAAAAAATAATAAAGAACGTGTAGTTAATTTTTTTCACAGTTTTTAATAGTGCTGAAGCTGGTTATAATGGGCTATTTTATTAGAGATTCAACAATGAAATTTACACTTTCTATAATAGTTAGTAATGTCATTATTATTATTTGCACTTTATTCATTTGGATAAAGCATCATCACTGTCATGAATATTGTTTATGGTTTTGACTAGTAATTTAATATAATAAATGTACGAAACAAAATTTGTATATGTATTTAATAGGTAGCAAGAGATATGTTAAGCCCATGAAGTATATATTTTCTTGGCTAACGGTCAACTTTATTAAGCCATTCCCAGCAATAGACCTTGCAGATCAAGATTATTTAAAAATATCACTCTTCCCGTCGATAGAAATAGTTTTTAAGACCAAGCAGCTAGAGAAATTTCAATTTGTCCTGTAAGGCATCCATTTATTTAAATTGAAATATATTACCATTTGGATAATCACTATTTCGAAATGAAAACGGAAACTTCTTCACTGTAATTTTGTGTAATTTTTCCATCCAAATAGCGTCTTTAGTTGGGTTCGTTACGTAGATTTTTGTCCGCCTCTGTATATATAGATATAGACGTGTCTGTGTTTGCTGCTTTATGTATTTACAAACAATTTTTCATGACTGCTCGTGCCGCTGCTTTAGATGCAATATATGATATGTACACAAATACTTCACAATACAAGTATATATGTGTATGTAAATTAAACAAATTATAAAATTTGAGTTGAGTTGAAATGCGAACAGAGTTGGTTTAAATGTTTAGACAGAGATGCAGCCGGAGAATAGAAAACGGTTTCTGATTTCGATAAATAATTTCTTATAGCGACTTTATTTCATTCTCTGATATAAACTAGTTGCAAACCTAAAAACAATTAACGAATGCAAATGCGTAAAATGTTAAAAAAAAAAAACAAAAACAAAAAAGAACATGTAAATTAATTTATATAGTTTATTTAAACTACTACTTTAAACAAATTAATATGATACTTGCATACATACATATAAACAATTGAAAACTGAACACTTACATATATGTTTAATTTAATGAACATTTTCCTAGGCACACCCACACACACAAACACACACACACAACACACATTGGTTAAAACAACAACAACAACAAGAACTGCAAAAAACTTACAGTAATTCAAAATAAAATTAACTACAACAACAACAACAAGAAGAAGAAGAACAGCAATCAGACAATTATAGAAACACACCTAATACACCGTTATGTATACATATTACAAATGTAATAATGCTTATAAAATTCATGGTATAATACATAGCCAAAAAGAAAGTTGTTGATAAAGATAAATGATGAGTACATAGAACACACACTAAGCAAAATTACAAAATGCAAATGCTGAAAAACAAAAAATAAAAAAATAATAAAAATAAACAAAAAAAAAATATACAAAAAAAAAAAACAAACGAAGAGAAAAAACCATTTAAACGAATTCACATATTTTTCCTTATTTGTTTTTGTTGTACATTTTGTGTTCTTGTTGTTGCTAGTGGGCGCACAGTGGGCGGGGTGGCAGCGGCGGAGGCGCATCCTGTTCCTCGCAGCCGTTGCATTTGAATGTGTGTTGCATCAGCTCCATGCCGTGAAGGCGCCCAATTTTGCATGCTTGTCAACATAACGTTGCGTTAGCTCGCTCTCGCTCTCGCTCTCACTCTATCTCTTTCACTTAACATATATTTCTATCTATGTATTTCCCGCTCAATATGTGTTTTTACTCTGCTAATTTGCAGTTGTTGCCAGCCACAGCAACAGCGACAACAACAACGCAACAGCAACAAAAGCAATTTACAGAGAAACCTTTCGTTGTTTTTTTTTTTCGTCAACTCTAACATTTTTATTGCACAAACCTTCACAGGTTCGCAGTCGAACAGTGGCTTGAACAGCAGCGCTAGTGGCAATGGTGATGGCGAGGGCAGCGCTGCAGGTGACGAAGGCGGCGGCGGCGGCGGTGGTGGCAGCGGCAACGTTAGCGGCGAGAACGACGCAGCAGCTGAGCCAGAGCCGGTGGTGGCAGCGGCAGCCAGTTCATCGGGTTAACGCAGCGACGGCGCTCTGTTAATGTTAATGTTGTTTACAGTGAAATGTTATTAACATTTTTTCACTCGCCTGTTATGCAAACGGGGTTAAAACAAATTCAACAGCAACCAATAAACAACTTCACACACGCATACATACAAAACAAAACAAAAACTACAACCACGCTCCCGTCAAAAGCTTATTCTACAAAGTTAAAATTACATTCAGCAATAACACAACATCGTATTTACCTTTGTATGAATTAAATTATTGAAAAGAGCGCTTAGAAAACACTTACAATTTACACACACACACACATACATACATATTTGTATGTATATGTAGTTGTGATCTTTGGAACATTTTAGCAATATCGATAGTTCTCACTTCCATCTCTAATTAATTAGGACTTCAGGTCATAGCAAACGACGTACAAAACATTTTCATTCTAAATCATCAGTCTTCGCCACAGTGAGCAATAACCAAAACAATAACATATATTTATAAATAAATACATATATAAATTATTGTTCTAATGTAAAAATCTTAGTTATGATTGAACTTCTTGTGGAATTAATGTGTAAAAATATCTTGGACATAAATTTAATTTATTTCCAAAATTGTTTACATTTAATTCGACAAGGAAATTAATCAATTATAGGCTGGAATTTGAAAACTAATTTCTTAATTTCAAAATGGATTTAAATTAATGGAGATAAAAATATTTGAAACACGACAATCACGTCGATTATAATATTTTTATTTTTCATAATATTTAAGAGACAACATCTCCATAGTTTAATTTCTAAACAAGTTTCGAACTCAATCTACATATTTAGATCACAAATATGTATACATATGCGAGGAGCGTGTGTGTGTGTGTGAATAATTTGCATGCATGTGTGTGTGAATGCTTGCACATTGGATGCAATGTAAAATTTAGCATCAAATTTAACAAACTTATAATGCAAAAAAAAACAAAAACAAACCCCACAAAAACTAAGAAAAAACACAAAGCAAAGCAAATGCCTAAGTAATAAAATATCTATTATTAAAAAAATAAAATAAATAAATATATAACATATATACACATATATAGAATATATAAATATATGTATGTATATATATATTTATATATTTAAAAAAATATATATACATAATACGGACTTACGCAAAATAGAGTGTTACAAAACCAAAATGAATGGAAAATTATAAACAAAATGCATTATAGTAAATAAAAACAATTAAAAAAAACCTAATAAATCGTAAGCAGAAGAAACCAAAACCAAAAACCAAAATAAACAAAACGTAGTCAAATAAATCAAAATTTTTTGTCCCATTCAAAGATACAACATAATTATAGATAACCACAACAACAACAATACAACAATAAACGTTTTACTGTTGTTAATGTTGTTGTAGCTAAGAAGAAGACGAAGAAGATGGGAGGCAACAAATATTGAAACAACCACAATTTCAAGCCGTTACAATAAAATTGAAATTTTGGCGTGCTCATGAACTTAACCCCAACCATAAATAGATATGATCATTTACATATATTACATACAGACATTATGCACATGTATACAAATCGCTATAAAACATCCCCCCTTCCCCAAATCCGAATCCGACCTAATCCAAAACTGCATTCTATTAACCCATAAGACCCTATATAACTATTTAGTATCGTTCTTCAGTCCAAGTCTAGCATATTAATATATGAATATAATGACAAATTTAAGTAAGTCCATAAACAACATAGCATAAAACTTGATTAAAACAAAACCTAAATAAATAAATATATATATATATAAAACATATAAATTTATATATATATAAATATACTAAATTCATAAAACGCTTTTAGAGAGCGACTTATTAAAACAAATGTGAACTTACAAGCAAAATAAATAAAAAACATAAAAAAAAGAAAAGAAAAACAAATCAATGGAATCTCAAATGATACTATGATTATAATGCATAAATTGTAAAATTATTTGAACGTTTAGCTGAAATTAAAAATACAAATTGAATTTTTTTTTTTTATAAATTTATCACCCGACAGAACAATAAAAAAAGGCACAGAAAAAAGGAGGAAAAATAAAAAACGAGATATATGGAATACTCCAGATAATACTCGCTTTGAAATTGAAAACTGTTTTGCCTGACACACGATTAAAGCAATTGCAAATATTTAACTAGCCTGTAAAGTCTCAGAGCCTGCCTATAGAATGATGATTTTATAAAGCTCCTACTTATTTTTTTTTTTTTGTCACCCATTTCTGGCTCCATTTAGCAAATATTTTCTCTTCGCTTAAGCAAATGAGTAATAAACTAATTGTATTTGTATAATATCTATGTATTCTCCAATTCCATAACATTATAGTTTTCAATTTAGGGTAAAAAAAAGCAAAAATAGAAAACTGTATTCTGTGTACTATCTAAAGAGATTAAAATCGATCTTTTTAAATGTTTTGTAGTAAATGAATCAAGATTTTTTTTTTTATAATTTCAGCAAAAAAAAAGCATAAACTAAGCAAAAATCTCCAAAACATTTTAGTAAATAATATTATAAACAAACATACACAAAATTAAAAAAAAAAAAACACTTACATGGAACACACTTTAATTTATAATTATATTCAAAAAACACATTTTCAAAACAAAACAAAAAAGAAAAAAAACCGAAAAACCCTTCCCCAAAAATAAAAATAAATTTATAATATAATGAAAAAAACAACCAAATTATGATAAACTATGAAAATATATATATGAACAACAATTTCAGCGTTTCGCTTACCAAAAATGAAAATTTAGATTTAAGCACAACAACAACCTAAACTAAATGCAAATCAACGCCCAACAACAAAACAAAACAACAACAACAACATGAGAAACACAAGAAGAACATTAATTAAAAAATAAAAAAACAATAAAAATTACAAAACAAAGTTATTTATTATTCTCTGGTCTTTTCTTTGTGGGAAATTTGAATATGGTAGCCTTAAACATAAATGTCAAAATGGATTTGTTGAAATCAGAAATTAGAAATAGAAATATTCTCAAAAAATTTCAAATTTCAAAAGTTATTAATTGAAGATGGACATCATCTATAATGAATGTATGCCAATACTGATCGGACTTAGCTTGGGCATATCAGTGTTTATTGTTGATATTTACGCTGCCATCCGGCAGTGGTGGAAACGGTTTTCCATATGGTATCGACAGGTCTACGTCTACGTCTCGATATTTTCCATCGCATTTACGTTTTGCCTATACAACTTCCGAAAATGCATCTACAAGCTGCCCCTCAGCTATGCGACAATCTGTGAGATATACGCATGTGCCTTCCTTCTGGCCGTCTCGGTAGCTACCATGTGCCTCTACGCCTTCGCGTCCCTCAAACTAGTTGCTGCCCAGACGCGAATCCTCGATCGGGCTACGGAGAGCGCCCTTCACTATTTTGATTTTTATCGCCGGCAGGAGCAGAAAACTCACCAAGGACTGAAGTAGCTCCAAACGCATTCATCCAGAAAGCTCGTCTTGTAATTTCTACTCTCGTACTTAATAAATGGTATCTGTTATTTTGAGATATTCGCTATTCGACATTCATTTTTAGACACCTCATCAAAATATGGCATTCAAACGCAAGCCTCCCGACAAGCAGATACCCTGTTAAAAAATTGAAGCAACGATGTGAAAAGCAGCGATTATTTGAAGATAAAATACCCTTGCAAATAAATAGCTGAAGTCTTAGACTTGCCAACTGTGGAATTTTAAAAGCTGTTAACAATACGCGCAGAAATTATTTCACGGCAACTTAGACCCCTCTATGCGATTCTCATAAATTCAAGTAGTGTTATTGAAGAGTGTTATAGGTATAAGTGTAGACCAAAAACTCCACCGATTAACCGAAAAAAAAGTCTCGTTCAAATGCAAACTAGTTCAAGTAAAGATGTTCACGTTGTTAATTGGTAATTTAGAATTTAAATATATATTTGATCAATTTACAATTACATAGGTGCCATGCTCTGCCCATTCACGGCTTGCGTCTCTTGCTCTGGCCGTGGCTCGTGCTTGGATTGGAGCTGGGATTGTGGTTCATTTCCGTGTTTGCGACTTCCGTGGTTGTTCGGAGGCGTCGCTTGCTGCTGATCCTGCTGCTGCCTGTGGCCGACTTGAGAGATGCCACAGCGGGAACGCTCGTCACTCCCACAACGGGAGGCGGGGGCGGGGGCGGTGGTGCCGTCGGCGTTGCGGGCGTGGCACTGATGCTGGTCAGCGGCTCATCGTTGCCGGGCAGCTGGGCGTGCTCCGTTTTGATGTGGGCACCGGGGGCGATCATCAGCAAATAGTTGCTGCCGGCCCGCTGCGGCGTCTCCCTGTCGAGGCGCTCGCACTTGATGTGACGCAGTGCGTCGGGCACATGGCCATTGGCCATGCGATTATCGTTGTTGTTGGGCTCCGGCTCTGGATGCGGCGCCTGCATCTGCTGCTGCCACTCGAGTATGCCCGTCAGCAGCTTGATGTACTTGATGGCCGAGCGCAGTATCTCGTTCTTGGACAGCTTCTTGTCCGGCGGATGCGTCGGCACCAGCTTGCGCAGCTCCGCAAAGGCGCCCGACACGTTCTGCTGTCGCCAGCGTTCCCGCGTATTCGTGAACACCTTGCGCACACCACCCACCGCACCACCCGCCACAGCAGCGCCCAGTCCCAGTCCCAGTCCCAGTCCCAGTCCCAGACCAGCACCAGCACCAGCAGGACCAGCTCCAGCCGCTCCCGTCGAGCTGTTGCTGCCATTGCCCTGCGCCACCAGATGCCCATTGGCAAAGAGATTGTGGCCACTGCCACTGCGCGGCGAGTTGGAAAGCGAGCGGTTTCCTAAGACCGGATCAGGATCGCAATTGGAGGTGTGGTAAGGAGATGGCAACGATCTGATCTGATCGGATCTGTTCCACTTACCGTCCGCCTGGCTGCCATTGAGCACGATGTAGTCGCGCAGCTCGTCGTCGTCCTCCTCGGTGTCGTTCAGCGAGAAGTCCGACAGATCGCCGTCGCCGTCCGATATGGACTCCGTCTTGGGCCGCACATAGGGCGTGGCATGGCGCAGCAGCGCCGGCGGCTGCCTAGTGGCTCCATCCGCTGCATTCACCGAAGATGAGGAGCTCGAGTGGCTGGCCGTGCTGCGCTCGTCCGCGTTGTCGGCGCTGTTCGCGCTGCTCGGTAGCCAGGCCATCCTGGGGACACGTCCGCACTGCTCCGAACGCCACGACGAAATGATGAGCGCTCCTCCGCGGCGGCCAGAAGTTGAGCGAGAAACCCACCCCCGATGGAACGGCGAATGGGCGTGGCCGGCGCGCGGCTGCAACCCCTGGCCGAGGCATACGCCAGCCGAGTGGGCGTGGCCATGGCAGGGCCGTGCTAATGGCGTACATTGAATATGGGCCTGGGAGCCGTCGAGGGGGCGCCCAGCATTGAACTCTCCTCCTGGGGCGTGGTCGCCTCTTCGACGGCCGGTCTCACAATCCTCTGGCCTTTGGCCCTTGGCGCCGGTGCGGGCGTGGTGAGCGTCAGCAGCGTGTCCGGCGATGGATTCATGAAGAACATCTTGTCCCGCCGCTCGTGGCCCTGGAAACTCATGCGCAAATCGACATTGTAGCTGCCGTCGAACACATCGTTCGGCTTGTACATGTAGGTGGTCGGAGTCTGGCTGGGGTCCAAGTACTCCACCTGCAGCTCCAGCGGAAAGTCGGTGCTGAGCACCTCGGTTATCTCGAACGGCGACGCGTCGGCCACGTGCAGCCGCAGCGGCAGACGCGGCGACATCCGGAACGTCACGCGCTTCACGTACCGTCCCATGTCCACGTTGTCCAGCGCCTTGATGTACACACACCACGTGGGCTCAAAGACGAACGGCCTGAAATCGTCGGTCGCCTCCGGCTTGCAGCCCAACACCAGGTGCTTGCACACGACAATGCCATCCCCAGCCCCGCTGTCGCCCCCCTCCTCCTGCTCCTCCCCCCACAGGCGGCGACGCGTCGAGGCCGCCCGGCAGTAGCTGACACGCTGGTAAGTGTCCACCGGATACGTGTGGAGATTCGTGTAACTCATTCTGACGATTGTTTGAGTAAACCTGGCTGGATTCTGTAATTTAAGGCTGATCAATTTTGGTAAACGCGCCACAAGAGTTTTGAATATCTTTAAAGTTAAACAATAACATGTGAATAATCTATTTTCTGTCTTCTAATCCGGACGAAATCCTGACCGTACAATACAGCCAACTATAATTGTGAGAAAAAATCATGCGTTTAGTTTTTACAATCTCCATTTGAAACAACAAAAGCGAATATCTTAATATCGATAAAAATCGATTTCGAGACTTGGTTCTCTTAGCATATCTCGGAGACTATCAAAGCTAGATTTAGTTTTCTTTTTGCGTGGAATACTTTGGATTTTTAATAACCCAAATCAAATATAATATTATGAATATTTCATAAATATCCTGATTTTATTTTAGAAGTGAATCAAATTACGCAATTGATCAATATTGGATACAGTATTTTTATGCTTTTCAATCTTTGAACCGGTTCAGATTTAGAAAGCTCAAGATTTGATAATAAAACTTTTATTGGCTGAGCGGCGACTAATTTTTCTAATCCCTATTTGGCTAATTGCTGATCTTATCCAAACGTTTTTTAATGGCTCCGCTTTACGTTTACTGAGGATTAGGCTGCTAAAAAAGTTTTGAGGGTCAAGCGTGGAAATTTCAACGCTTCGACCTTTTTTTTTTTCAATTTCAAACGGCGATTTGCGTACGCAAACATTTTCATGCTCTGGAACTACACTGTGACAAATGCTATATTATTCTTGGAATTTAATTTATTCAATTTTTAAGTACTTGGAATTCTTACAATTAAAGCATACAGAATTTCTCTGAAAAATATTTATTCTAAAAAAAATTACAATATCATTTCAGTCAAACATTTAAATTTGATTTTAGTTTTGAATCAAATTAAAACATAAAAATTTGGCAAAATATCGTAAGATTGCAATATAGTAGATAAAATTGCTTACCCATATGTTAAAAGTTACATACATATATATGTATATATAACTTATCAAATAAAATGTAAATGAAGTATAATTTTTACCCTCATATTGAATTTAAACTTTAACGAATTTTATCAATTAATTTCAATACAACAAATTTTTAAATTCCAGCTTTCCTCATTCCAAATGTGGTTTAAAGCTAATTCATTTTGGCAATGTTGTTACTGTGTGGCACTTAACCAGTCCGCTCTCCCCGCAACCCCTTACCCCTTACCCCTGGTACACTTGCAACCCCCTAACGAGAGAGAGAGAGAGAGAGAGACGCAGGCGCTGCCACAAAAATGGGCGGAGCCAGCGAGCTACCCTCAAGTTTCCCGGTTATCTCAGCTGCAGCAAACCAGGCACAGGACAATTCCTTCGTCCTTTCGGTTGTTGCGCAATGTTGATGACACCCGTTTGTGCAATGTCCGACTTGTCCGTCCGTCTGTCCTAGAGACTGAAACTTTGGATGTGATACCTACATAACAGAGATGAACTGAGATAAGATAAAATCAATATCTTTTATATTTGAAGCGCTAAAGTCAGATAGACTATAAAATTACCTCTAAAAATGGCTACAGGGTATCTGCTAGTCGGTTACACCCAACTGCAACGTAGTAGCTTACTTTTTGTTATTATATCCAAACAGAACCAAAGTCAGCATCAGAAGCTAAAATGGCTTCAGATCGGACTTAAATCTAAATTCTATACTGTGATGGATAAACGGTGTCTATTAAAATCAATGCGATTGTATTTTCTATTTCAATTTTCCAATTTCCAATTTAAAACGGAAAATTCCAATAACAAGTTCGATGCCAGCATTATATCTGGTAATATCTGGTAAGCAATTTTACCTGCGGAATTTCATTTCTAATCGGACAATAAAATTTGTGCAAAAGTGTTTCGAATGAATTTCAGCGGAATATTATGAAATGTGAAAAACAAGTGAACGTGAAGAATATATGTGTAATTAGGAATTATTGACTATTAAAAAATCGAAAGCTATCTGAAAAGTTAGATAAGAGCCACAATAGCAAAATCGGTTTGATTTTAAGACAACAGAAGTTGAGATATTTCGGATTCGCGCGTAAAAAATGTGTAAATTTATATATAATTAATCTTGATCAGTGTTTTGTTTTACTATCTTTTAATGCCGTCGTCATGAAAGTTGGCATAGGTTATATATATAGTTATATGTCGGAGTTATCAAGCACTTATAGAAATGAACAGTTGAAAAATTCCTTCTTTTTTTTAATAAAAAACTTTCAACATTTTCTAGGTATGCTTACTTACATATCACTATAATATCACTGACATTGAACCACTATATAGTATAGCTTCCATGACAAGAATCGGTTAGGAAATAAGTTTTTATGAAAAATAAACAAGTGAGAAGGCTCTAGTCGGGGCCGCCCGACTAGGAGATACCCTGAACCCTGCGATCTGGTTCTATAAACATTTCAGCTCGTTTACAC
>SCDY01001066.1:0-72831 GCA_004143825.1 Drosophila micromelanica
ACTTTATGGAGTCGGAGATGCTTCCTTCTGCCTGTTACATACATTTGCACAAAACCATTATACCCTTTTTTACCCATTTTCAATGGGTTCAGGGTATAAAAATATGTGTAAATAGCTTCAGCGAACTTAATATTCTGTTTATTAAATATCAAGGTTTTACTCGTCTATATAATATTTTAGTTTGTTATTTAAGAATAATATCGAAAAGTCGCTGCAATCCACCAAATATACATATTTTTCTAGTATTTCGCAATTGTTTATTGTTTGTGCTGAATTGTTTATCTAAAATGTGTATTATTGTTGCCAATATTTTATATTTATAGATCAAATAAATATGTGAAGCTTACTTAAGTTTAGACGTGGCTTATAATGCATATTACTTTTTTTAGTTTATTTGCTGTTGTATTTAAGATTATTAAATATGAAAGCTTCTTAATAATAAATTGATCCTTCATAAAACAGGGTACATAACAGTCGCATACTTTGTTCGTGCACTGTTTTCTGTCTTGTTTAGTTTTTGCATTGGTAATTGATGCGCTGCTGTGGGTTCTGCTGGTATTGCCCTTAGCAGAAAATGTGCGCATATTAAGTTGTTGATTTGTATATTTGCATTTCTGTTCCGCTCACCCCAAAAACCAAGAAAACTAATTCCACAAAATTGCCACTGAAACTCTGATTTAGCCACATGCAAAATGTGCGGCATAAATGGCAGCTTAAAATCACAGCAAAGACCAACATTTTAATTTTTACAGTCAGTGCTAATGCAACTGGCTCATCAAAGTCGTAAAGCTGTCAAGTACACGTCTCCCTCTCTCCTTGGATCCACGCACCCCAAAACAATAAAGTGCCTTAATGCGTCACCACCTGCATGCTTACCTGCCCTCCCCCTCTATTCTCTTACATCTTTATCTGCATCAACAGGGTAAACGTGCATCGTGCTCCAGGACTTGTAAGCTGCCTTATCCCGCCACTTACACCTAGCAGCCTAGCTTACCTTATTCAAATTTGGGTATGATAACTTTTATGTGCACTTTGCTAACTAGTTCTGAAGTTGGCTTTCGTTTTTATATTTAGAAATCATTTTAGCATCTATCACTCCATTGTTTTTGTACAATTTTATTTTTGTTTAAAGAAATAAAACAACTTAAATTTTTTTACATTTACTGATCTATATATGAAATAGTTGACAGAAAATGAAATACATGTGACTTGTTTACTGTAAATTAAAATTAAAAATATTTAAAATTTTATTGAAGTGGACAAATTGAATAAATTGAATGAAAGTTCAATCAGGCTTTGAGTGCAGAGTATTTAGCAATTGTTTACTTTTATAGGCTCTTTTCCTAGGCTTGTTGTTTAGCGTTTAAATGTAGTCAGAAAAAAGAAATGGCAAAGTGAAGGAAGAATTATGCTGAGTTTTATATGAGCAGCGAGTTGAACTTCAGTTGAGCTGTGGGCCCTGAGAGCCTCTTTCCGAACAGCCCTTGAGTCGGCAGCAATTGTTGTTGTTGTTCTTTGGCGCTGCCTTTGTTTTGCCATAAATATGTAAAGGCTTGCATACTTTTAGGCCCGGTTTTTGTTGGTATTGTCGGGCCTGAATATGCTTGCATTAAGCGTTCATTCAGGGCCCTGAATAGAAGATGAATACACCCAACGGCCGCCATTTGTTGCCAACTTTTGCAGTTAATTTCGCAAATGAAAGCTGGAACAAAGAGCACAGCGAGTGTCTCTAGCTCTAGCTATCTCTTTCTTTTTTTTTCTTTTTCTAATTGCGAAACGTGTAAAACAGGGTATGCAGCTTAAGGTTTATTCTTTTATTTGATTGGAATTTAAATTACACCCATGCATTGTATTGTATTTCAATTATTACGGGTTTTCCACACACTATTTCCACTATTCATTCCCCATTGTAATTGTACTTTGGTTTTTTTCGCCCATTTTGTTTTTTTCTGTTCTCAATTGCGAATTCGTGTTTGCGTATTAACAAGAAAACTCGCTACACGAAAGAAAAATCCATGTTAATTAAATATCCAGAACTTTTATCAAAATACATGCATATAGTGCATATATGATGATATATATGTATATATCTGCACTACTTTAAAATTTAAATTTATACATGCAAATTAAAATTTTAAGGCACTTTCATATTAAAAATGGGTAAAAGAGGGTTTTGTGCAAATGTGTGTAATAGGTAAAATATTTATTTTTAAGTAGGACGCTGAGCTGAGATGATATAGCCAGGTCCGTCTGTCCGTCTGTATAAGTCATAAAGCTAGAAAGCGTTTAATAATCATATATTATAATTTTTTTTCAATCACCTGTTCCGTTTCATTAATATCGATAACAATCGGTATCAACCTTTGTTTATTTTATCTCTCGGAGACTATGATAGCTAGAGGCAACAAATTTAGTGCCTTAAGTTGCCAGAAATAAATAGGTCCATAAGGCTCATACACTGTGTTTAGAAGAAAATAATCTTTTAAATATGTTGAAAACTTTCTTTTCCCAAACTTTCTTCACGATATGATTTTAATATTTGCTTTAATATTTCTTCACTTAATTTATTTTTATTTTGTGCTTTAAATTGTATTTGACTGTATGTGGTCTTTCTCAAGGTTGTAGTAAGAATTTTTTTTATAATGCTAGCTCTTTCTCTGAAAGTATTTTTGATAACAGTCGTGTGTGAATATATGGCAACACTTTATGTTGTCAAATGCAGCGAGTATTTAGTGTATGTGCACACATAGGCACACACCACAAACTTACAAATGCTAAAGGGTGAAACGAGAAACTATCGTTTTGTCGTTGGTTTTCCTGCTGTGCTGACACTTTGCATACTTTGTGTGAATGCGGCTCGTTTTCTACACACGTCCTGCTCCACACCCCACTCTTTGCCCTTTTCCTTAATGTTTTTACTGCGTTCCATTGAAAAATAAAAAAATAAGTAAAAAGCAAATGAAGAAAACCAAACTGGCAGCCGCTTTTCTGCGGGCGTTAACCGGACCCATTTGTTGTTGACTTTGTGCTCCAGTTGCAGCCGCGATTGCGGGTTAGTGCATGAAAAATAAAATAACCAAAGAGCAGAAGAAGCAGCAGCAAAGGCTGGCAACACGGCATATTTGGCTTTGCGGCAACTATCATTAAACAACTAAGGCAACCACAGGGCTGGAAATGCGAGAGGAGCTGCCATCTCCAGCACATACGCATACATGCTAAAAGCCTTGGCAAAAAGAAAAGAAACAGCACAGCAAACGGAGTCAACAAAAGGCGTTTCCCATGTTTCCCACCACCCTACACCCACCTCCCAGCACCCACCGCCCACTGCAACTGCTGGCTTTTGACTCCTGTAGCCTTTTTAAGCTGCTAACTGCCGCTGCAGGCGCCTTCAAAGGCCTCAGCTTAATGTGTTTTGGCATCGGTTTTCAAAGTGTAGGGTTAGGGGGTGGGGGCAGGGACTTTCCGGCTTTCATTCTGCATTTCGCTGAAAACCCAAGTTTCTGAGCTTCTCTTTGCAGCTCTTTGGCCAACCACAAAGCCAGCCTAAGCAGCCAAGTGTCAGACTGTTTACCCAAAGCTGCCTTTAGCCTAGAGATCCCACCGCCTTCCCTTCCCATCCTTAAGACCACCCCTTTGACTTTTGTTACTGTTTTCTGTTTTGTACTTTGTTTGAAACTTCGTTGTTTTTTTCCACTCTCTCTTGCTTTGCACTTTGCGTTCGGCTTGCGGCCATTGCAATTGGGTTTAGTGTTTTGCATTCTGGTCAGACTTGATTGATGTGTTGGCCCATTGTTGCGCTTGATTGCGAATTGATAGGTCTTCAAATTGTTGACACAGACAATATCCTCAAAATTCTATGAGACAAAGTAAAACTAAATTCTATTGCTAATTCTCCTTTTATGCTCACAAATTCAACGGGAACGCAGCGATTGCAATGAAATTTAATGAAATTGCTTTTGGATCATAGTTTTTATACTTGTTCATTTTCTTCTTCGAAATATCCAAGATTTTTTAGATTTTTGATTTTTGATTTTTTTTATTAGTTTTTTAAAAAACAATGATTGCGTAGTCTGTTAACAAATTTAAACTGATTTAAATAAATTACACTTTGAACAGCCATAAATATGTACAAAATTAAACCAATTTTTATTAAGTATTCCGTTTTATTCATGGTTAATTTTTATTGGTTTTATTTGTGAAATTTTAATTGATGAAAATTAGATAAAAAAATTAGTAAATTAATTAAATTGTTTGTTTTTATTTCACAGCAGCTTAAAACCTTTTAAGTCCTTGTTGACCAAAATCTTGATCAAATATTCTTGTTTCTGGGACTGACTCTCTTAGACTGAAACAAAGTAGAGTAACTTATAAATAATCCAATAAGTTGGATTGACCTGTATTAGCACTAGCCTAGTTACACCTGAGACACCTGTTTAAAATGCAGCTGTGGTGCAAGACTCTGCACTTTATTCAAGTCAGTGAGTCGAGGACCGCATCAATTCGCCACTCGTTCGCATGCAGAAGTGAAAAAAAATAATAAAAAACCGGTGAAAGCGTTGCAGTCGGGTGTAACCGAAAGCGTAATACTCGTTAAATCAAAAATTTACCTTTCTGTAAATATAAAAAATATGCACATAAAAGATAATAAATATTTAAAAATAAATGTTCCAGCTAACTTTAAAGCTGAGAAATATTTATACATTTTTTTAAGCTATTTGTTACGTCCTAAGTAGGCGTCAGCTAATTATTTAAATACTTTATCTGACGCAGGTATACACGAATATATGTTGCAAGTTTGAAGCTGTTAGCTTGAATAGCATCGAATTAGATTGAGGTCAAACCGAAAGGCAGACGACATCAAGACGGACATTGCGCAAACCCAATATACTATTTTCACTTCGTAAGCGAGTATAAAAACAAGCAAACAACAACATCTCAATTTGACTCAAGTTGTCAAGTTGGCGTTGCAACACTTTTACACTTGCAGTGTGGCAGACAGGACGAGGTGACGATGTGACGTCATCGCCAACTGCAATTTCCCCATTTTCCCGGCCATTACCTACTTCTGTCTTTGATGAGCTAAATGTTGTTGTTTTTGTTGTTGTTGATGTTTTTGCCGTTGACTTTGACACCGTTTTGCACTTTTCGTTTCGTGAGGTTATGTAGTGTGAGTGTGTGTGTGTGTGTGTGTATGTAACTGGCCCTCTGGTTGTGCGCCTGCCATGCTGACAGGCACTTATTTTCTTAATATTAAGTATACGCTTAGTGCGCCGGCGCTCGTTCCGTTTTGTCCAAGTGCAAGTGCAGACGTAATGCGCTCCAAGTAATGATTACTTTGTGTCTGCCGCTGACAAATGCCGTCAGTCAAAGTCAAAGTTTAACAGGCGAGTTCAAGTAGAAGAAGTTCAAATGTCGTGCAAGTCCTGTCAGGAAGTCGATTGCAGAGTGCACGAGTTGGGGAAATTTGACTTCAATGCGGAAGCCCATCGTACAAAAGGCGCATTTGATGCAATTTCGCCGTGGGTGTGCGTGTGTGGGTGTGTGTGCATCCATGTGCATTACAGCCGATAAGAGTGCGTATGTACTGGGTGTACCCAAAACAAACTTTTCCTAAAAGTTTTTAATGAATTTTTTTTATTGAAGAATCTTAGTTTGAAAGCTTTAAAACTTTATTTATTGCCCAGCGTTTAGCGAAATTTGCTGCACAAGTTTATGGCTTATGTAATTGCAATGAGGCCATTCAATCAGGCATTTGTCAGGACCCCACATTGAACACTCAAAGAAAGAGCGCAATATAATGCACTTAACTTGTATATTGTCAAAAGTAGTAAAGTAGTAGTAAAGTATATAAATTTGTACAGTAATTTTATATTTAATTTAAACATTTTTCGTTACTATTTTTTGTGTGTTTTTAGTAAAGTTCTACCATTCTTTAACTTTAGAATATTAAAGGTAGTTATGGGCAAAACATTATACTATAATTTAGCACAGTGTAGGAACCGTTGAAAAACAAGTTTAATTTTGATGAGCTAAGCTTGAAAACTTTTCACTCATAATACGTTTTTCATACACACAGAAGTCGATTAGTAATAAATATATATATATATTTTTTTTACCAAACATCCCAAACAAAATGGCGACTAATAATAGCGGTATCGGGGGCTGCTTGGTTGCTATGAAGGGCAAGGATTGTCTTGCAATTGCGACGGATCATCGCTTTGGACTAAAGTCGATTACCGCTGGCGAGGAGTGCCAGAGGATTTATCATGTGTCGCCACGATTATTTTTGGGTCTAACTGGCGTACACGCGGATATGTCGACCGTTTATAAACGTATAATGTTCCGGAAGGGCAGCTATGAGGCCAAATGCTGTGTAGAGATAGCCCCCAAGATTTTTTCAAATATGCTCTCGAATTTGCTTTACGAGCATCGATTTGGTTCTTTCTTTATTGAGGCCGTCATTGTTGGTATGCATCCGCAAACGTTAGAGCCATACATGTGCTCCATGGATTTGATTGGATGTCCGATTGTGGCTAAAGATTTCGTAGTCGCCGGGTCCTGTTCGCATCAATTGATAGGCATGTGTGAGTCTCTGTGGTGTCCGGATATGAATCCGCAACAGCTTTTCGAGGCCATTGGACAGGTGATGATGCATTCGGTTAATCGTGATGCCATAAGTGGCTTCGGTGCAAGCATATTTGTCCTTGAAAAGGATAAGATAACGGAGCGTTTAATTAGAACGCGTATGGATTAGTTGCTAAGTTATAAAAATTGCAGTTGGAAATAGAAGTAATTTTGGGAACGACGACGTTCTGTTACATCATTCAATGGTAAAGTTTTTAAAATATTTTTAATATAGATATTAAGTTGTATGAGGCTTTTAATCATAAAAGTAAAAAGCTAAGAACTTGACTATTAGTGTTTTAAAATGAACCGGTTCGACTCCGTAATTGTCATAGAGCAAACCTATGGAAAATATTTAACCGAATCTCGCCCACAGGCAAACCGGTTTCTCTGTTAAAATTTTTAATTTCAAACGAGCTTAAAACAATTTTTGTTTTTAATCTCAAAGATTGCATAAAAAAATCCCTAAAAGGCTTAAACAGAAAAAAGATTGTATGCTTTTGTGCACGAAACATTTAAACAAAAATAAGCATGATTTTTGGTAGATCATCACTGTCATCTACTTAAATTTCATATGTGCGTATATATATCACAGTATATATACAAAAATCTTTTTATTGCACAACATTTCTCCCAATGATACAGTAACAAAGAAATAAATGTTAATAATATCGAATATATTCTGTCAGCTACTCGTATCCTGGCCTTAACACCCTCTGCTTAGCTTTCATTGTCGCATGAAAATTCAATTTCCTATCCACTTGGCTATTGATAACCATGTCCAAACGTTAACGTCGACTGCTGTTGCGCATTTCCGTTGTCCTCATGGCTTTAATTACGCGCCGGCTGCAAAGCCTGGCAATCCTCCTATCTCAATCACAATAGTCGGCCGAAAATATGACAGTCAGTGCTTTGGTTGTTTAACTGTTTAGCCTCTGGGCCAACATCAGTCATGGGCATATTTTCGACAATGGCATTAGTCAAAAGCCAGTTGGCCAATTTTCTCTGCCTCATTTGCAATGCCAACTACTGAGCCTTGGTGACAATCAATGCGTTCTGGCCCGCCAGCTAAATGGTTGTCAATGCCAAAAATAAAAAAAAAATCAGTCGGAACGAAGCTCATTTGGATTAACCATCAAATACGACTTTAACTCTCCTTTTTTTTCCTTTACATCTGTTGTGTGACTCTTCGTGTTTTGGCTCATAAGTTTCGCTGGCTGCTAATGAGGCCCAGTTTTGTCCGGATGAAACTGTTTGTTGTTCTCAGCTTTAGTTCGCTGGATATTTGTTAACAAATTGGATATGTCATTTGCAGGCACTTAACTTTTTTTCTTTTCCTTGCTCTTCTCTTGTTTGCCTCGTTAACTGTCTTTTGGCCAACTGTGCGCTTAACGCTGGCTTCCGCTAAGTGTCTAAACTATTTTATGCTATTTAATATCACGCACTTGCTCGTAAATTGTCTGCGGTGACTTTGTCAAATGAGTTGTCTAAGTAAAACAGTTATTCAAGTAACAGTTGTACTTGTCTCGGGGCTCTTTCTGAACTTGGTTGCTATTCGATGGTCATATATGGTATTTTATATATGATACGACTAGTAGCATTAATGTTTGTGAATGATAACATTTCTTATTTAAGTATATCATATTTCCTGTATATCTAGTAAAATTTTTAAGTGTATTTTTTCATTTGAGCTTAATATATACGAAATAGATAACAATAATAGAAAATAACAAAAAATTCAAACGCATTTGAGAAAAATTGTATGATATAAACTTTATGTTGAAAGTTGTATGAGAACATGATGAATATGAATATGTAAACATTTTTAAAACGATTCAAAAAGATATTAATATTAGGTAAGAACAGTATAAAAATTGATTTAGTATTTAATTAAGTTCATTTGAGTAAATTGCTTAAAAGCAATCGTGTTGCTTAGGAATTCAAATGAAATAATTAAATTTTGTAATATATTATTTTCTCTCACTTAAAAGATAATTATAGTTTTTTGTGTTTTCATGTATTGCAAAAATTAAAAGCCTTGGCACTTGTTCCCAGAATTTGAGCGCCATGTGCATTCTCTATGTTTACACACGAGCTAACTTGCATTCTCTGTTTAAGCCAAAAAAAAAATCTCTAGAGTATTCAAATACTAATGCAAATTTCAATCATGTGTTCCTACTTGCAGCTTGAATGCGACAGTAAAGCGATTACAGGAGCTACTCAACGTCAGGAACAGTAACGCTGAGGAAGCGACAATTGCAACATTTACACAGTGAGAGGGAGAGGAAGAGAGAGAAAGCGAGCGAGGCGAGCAGAGACGCCTTCGATAAAATAAAAGAAATCGAACGCACAATGAAAAACGACGTCGTGCGATGGTGCAGGCAGTCAAATAGCAACAATTCCAACTGCAACATAGACAACAACAACAACCACCACAAACACAGTCAACAAGCAGGCAATATAAAGGGCGCACAGTTTCGGCAACATGTTGCAAGCAAAAGAACTTGTCGGCCACAAGCAACAAATGCAAATGTTGCAGCAACAATTTTCTCCTGGCAAGAACAAGAACAACAACAAACAATCATTGAATGTGATATAACAAATTTCAATTTCAATTGCAATTTATTGAAAACTAGTTTTTTAACGCACAACAAAACGAAACGCAATCGCAGCAGACATTCGATAACGTCAACGTCAACGGCGACGGCGACGCTGACGTCGAAGTCGACTGCATTGCTGCTGATATTGCAATTTAGTATCGTAGTTTTTTTATGTAATTTTAATGTCGGTTTCGCGGCCAAAGTGGAGCCTGGCCACGCCCAGTCGCCACTGCTGCCGCCCTACATGCTCGACTATGAGACGGGCGCAGCCAGCAGCAACAGCGGCAGCGGCAGACCCCGGAGTGGTCGCGCAGCTGGCGGGGATGTTGGCCACTATACGCACACCTGGGCGGTACACATACCGAACGGTGACAACAATGGTATTGCCGATGCTGTTGCCAAGGAACACGGTTTCGTCAATTTGGGCAAGGTGAGTCCTGTACAAAAATAGATGATTGCAGTATTAAAATAATGAAATATGTATCACGATAAATTCTGAATTAAAATATAAAAATGCAACTTATTCTGTCAGCCATTAATTTTGTGCAAAAGCGAATAAAAATATAAATATTTTGGTTACTTGGTTGCACTACAAATATTTTTAGATATTGTGAATTTACTTTAAAATAGATATAAAACAGTTTAAACCACCTTTCAGTCAGTTTTTAGTCACGTGTAGATTATCTTCAAATCTTTTTTAAGCTTCCTTTGCAGCAATTTTCAGTCACATGTAAATTTCTTTTAAATTAAAGCAATTTTGTTGTCCTATAAATTTATTTTAAATTCTTAAATGATTTTCACGAGCGCTTTAAAAGCCGATTTACATCGCCTGGCTACTAATCTTAAGGCATTACTTAACTACTTATAAAATTATTAGAAGCCACTTGCATTTTCTTTGAAAAACGTTTAAAGCATTTGTAAGCACACTTCAATAAGAGATTTATTATTTGAATTTTCCTGTTTTTACAAAAGCTTTTCAATTCATTTCTAAATTCAAGTCTATTTCGAAGCAATTGCATTTTTATGAAAAATTTTTTAGAACTTTAATTATGGATTTCATCGTTTGTAAAAATATTTTAGATTCGTTTATACAACGCCTACAGCTTATTAAATAAAATTCAAAACTCCTCGAAGCCATTTTTACACACATTTCAACCTTATTTAAAACAGTTTTAAATCGCTTTAATACTTCGTTTTGAACAGCCATAAGCTGTAAACAATTGTCGAACTCTCAAACCAATTTGAAAGCGCTTTAAATACAAGTTTCAACCCGTTTTAGATCAACTGCTGTCAGTAAACTTTATTCAGTATACCTTAGTTAACACATGTCCGGAGGGATTATAGCTGTAGTTTTTGCATTTGAACCGAAATCGCTCACCAATAAAATCCCTTAATAAACTACTATTTTTTGATAGTTCTTTCACGTGTGTCTATTTAGTTGGCAAATTAAGCATTCATGTCTTTGCCAGTTGATTTCAAGCGTTGCCCGCAAGCCATTTTAGTTTGCCAAGCCCAACTACTGCCAAAGGTTTTGCTACACCTAGTCCTGTGCCCAACCCGCATCAGTTGATGATAAACTTTTGAAATTGCAACAATTTGGCTCGCATGCAAAGCGAAGATGGGGGTAAACTTGTAGGCAGGACCTCTCGTTTGGCAGTTTAGCATATCATTAGGACACTCAAATGTGAGAACTATTAAAACTTTATGCCGTACATATATATCATACATACAAATTTATATATACAAATACCTTTACATGTAAATCTATGCAAGGCGCTTTTGAAGTAACTTTCAGGTTATGGCAGTCCAACTTCTACTTGCAGATATGCGAGTTGTGTGTGCCGGATAAAGTTTTTGTTTTTTTATACTCTCTTTTTCTACCTTTTATCTCTCTCCCCTTCTCTTTATGCTGTTTGTCTATTATTTAAAGCATTGGCCAAGTTTCAGGGCAGGGTTCGCAGGTGTTGCAACTGGTCGATTGCTTTGGCAAACTTTAATCAGATTTCAGTCAAGCGACAGCGATTCGCAAAAATCCCTCAACTGATACACTTTGTCATACAATTGAAATACCAGACCGGTCCAGACCAGACCAGCGATTTCCTTTCTTTCCCGTCCCTCGCACACTAACTAACTGTCAAGTTACAACCATAAGACGCACAAATTGCCGGTAATGGCAACATGAAGAGCAGCTTTATATTTCAAAAGCGAGGGTGATTTGAAAATACTACAATTTACTTTTGCTAAAGCATTTAAAATTAAAGAAAGAAATATGTCTGTATTTGTTATACGTAATTAAACAATTATTTAAAATATGAAATATAATAACTAATGTATAAATTCAATTTAAAGTTCAAATAACGCTATGCATAAAATGTAAATCAAAGACAATCTCTTCTTATTTCAAAAATTTACTCATTTCCAGATTAAAAGATTCTAAACATTAGTGAATTGTCACATATTTTTTAAAATTTTCGAATAACCAACGAATTTTATAATATTTATTTATTTTTTATTTTTTTTAATGTATTTTTAACTGAAATATACAACATACTTGATTCAATTCATTAACTTTAAAGACCACCCTCGCATATGCATGAATATCTTTGGGTAACCCCACTTACTACGACTAACATTTGAAAGTTAAATTCGCTGTGGCAGTTACTTTTTGCGGCTGCTAGGGGTTAACTTGAATTCTTAGTTGGCATTTGAGTTTTCAATTGAGACGCGCCCAGGTGGCGAAAGCTGTCAACGAGCCTTTTGTTGCCAAACTAACTTGAGTTGGCCTTTCCAAATTGAAATTAGTATCATTTACAATGGTGACGCCAATTGTGTTAATTGCCAGCTACAAAGACCCAAAAACTCAATTTATTGAGAGGCCAGCGCAAAAGTTTCTAGCTGGAAACCTCGAAACGAACCTCATTTAATATCTTTTCCGTTTGGGCGCCAAGGAATTACTGGAAGTTCCTGTTTTTTGCTGGTCGACAGCTGCGAGTTAATTGAAAATTAATTTTAAATGGCATTGTTAGAACGAAGCCCTTTCACTATGCTGGGTGTGGGAAGGTTGATGTTAAAATAGATGCCACATTTGCATAATTAAACGATGCCAAATGACAGTAATATTGTGATGTTTTAAGCCAACTACTCGACCTAGATTTGTGACAAGTTTAGATTGTTAGTTTGTTATATTTAATTAGCATTTTGTTTAATTTATTTCATATAAATATATTTTAAAATTAAAAAAGCTGTGTTGAGGCTACACAGTTAAGTGTTAGAAAGGCGCTGTTAAAAATTTGTTGTCATTTATTTTGTTTGCCTTCAACTTAAGATAACATTCAGTTAGTAACAGAATGCGAAAAATAAAAATTAAAAATATTTTTTATTGAGAATATTGAGTTTATTAATTGTTAACTATTAAATTTAATCGTACGTTTTACGAGTAAAACCTTTGCCACATAAACCGTCTCCCATTTCTTTGTTGTTTAACTATTGAAATATTGCAATAATAAAATTGAGAAAGTGTTGCTAATTTTTCTCTTGTTTCCGCTGTAAACTCTGTTTGCTGACTCTTTTCTTGTTTTGTTTCTGCAAATGCCATTTGACAAACTCAGCGAAACTCAAGCCAACTAACTGTGCAAACAAGTTACAAGTGAAACACTAGTAGAAGGTAACAACAAAAAAAACAACAACAAGAAAAACAAATTAATAAACATTCAACCAGCGACTTTTTGCCATTTGCTGCGCATTGCGACTCCCCATGGTGAATTATTTGTTTTTCTTTTTGCTTTTTATTGTATTTAGCAGTGGGCGTGACACAAGATGCAACTTACGTTGCTTTCTAACTTTCACTTCCACCGAGTACCCCCTGTCGAGCTTGCAAACATGCAGAACTTTTAATGAAAACTATGGAGTGTACATATATAAGCATATATTTTATATGGATTATATGCACGTTTGTGTTTATATGACATCAACTTATACACTAACATATAAACTTTTGACACTGGAATTATAATGATAAAATACTGCATCAAAAGTTTTTACTCTAAAGGGGTTCAAATCAAGAGTTATTTACGGATAAAAGCATTTAAGTCCATTTAAATTTAATGTGAATTGCATTAAATTTAGGAAGAGTAAATACAACTTAAAGGTGCAGTGAAATTTATGCTTTTAGAAAATCGTATATATACAAAAATTTTGAAATGTATCGCAAAAACGAAATACTGTCACAGCAATTCTTTTAGACTTCATGTTCCAACTGCTTCACTTATTTTAACTAAACACTGTTTTTATTGTATTGTTTGTGTTTCTTAACTTGTGAATTTCAAAGTAAACTCGCATGCTTGTTTTGTGAACGGATATGAAAAAAAAAACTTTTCAAGTTTACTTCTTCTTTTTCATTTAAATTCAATTCAAGTAAGTTTAAAAGTTTACTAAATCTTTATTTTAACTATTTCCCTTTTTAGCTGTTTTTTACAGTTTTTATAAAGCTAAAAGCACGGCTAATGGTCAGCATACTTTCACCTTTAACTTCGTTTGTTATCTAAATTAATCTTATTCCACTTTCGGCTCGTGTCATTAGCTCATTAATTGTGTTTCCAATTAAACCAGCGCCGCCTTTAACAAACTTCTGACAAATGCATTTTTGGCGCACAAGTTTCTGAGATAAGCCAAAAGGCAATTTATGCGCTGCATTAATTTGCCTGGCGGGTAGGCTATACCTAAGCAGGTCCTTTAAGCGTGTGTTGGTTGCCTGTCAGCTGCAGCCATTCAGCTCATCTGTTCAGCCTTCTTGCCGCCGTTCACTCACATCCCGCCCGGCTGCTGTTTGTCATCGCTTATCAGCGACTGCAAGCAGGCAACTTCCTTGGCTGGCTTTTGGCCATTGTGCGCGGTTCTTTGGACGTGGCTATTTAGATATATTTACATAGCACGGTCAGCCGACATGACAGTTCCTCGTCTTCCTGTTTTTCGCTCTCAATGTTCCATTGTTCGTGTTGTGATAAATGTTATCGTTGTCCTGCTGCCCAGGCTAGGCGTGGCTCTGGCTCTTCTTCAATCAGTTTCACTCATCAATTCAATTGAAAAGCCTCTCGGAATCGTCTGCTGCTTCACTTTGTTATTTGCCTTTTTGCCTTTTGCGATTTTGCTGCCTTTTTAATTAATTTTCTTCGCGCTTTTCTTTATTCTATTTTAATTTTTTTTTTTCGACTTTTTCGTTTTATTTCATTTATTTTGTATACCTTTGTCGCGTTCTTAAGCTTATCGCGAGGTTAATTTTGCCGCTACTTCGATTATTGATTGTCGTTGATTGGTTTTTTACTTACCATTTTCCTTGCTGTCGATTGCACTTTGCCTCCTTCATTTTCAGTTTTCTTCTTTTTATTTTATTGCATTCGCATAATTAAAATCACGGTCAATGATGTGTAAAGCATCAACCGCTTTCCTTCCTGCCAACCTCCTACCCACTTCGTTTGTCTGCCCCGTGGCTGATAAATGAAATTTCAACCTGGCAAAAGGATTTTTTCCAAGGCTTTATTTTATTCGTTTTTTTGGCTTGTTGATAAAGGTCAACAGCTCATTAACAAGGGTTGCTGCAATGCCGAGATGAAAGCGCTAACATCTTAGGCTACGCCTGAAAAGTATGCTACATTTTTGTTCCCCCTATTTCTTGAGAAAGGTAGAGATTGCAACTGCTTCTCACTTGAGCTTAAAACTGTCAAACCTGGCACTTTCAGAAGCACTAAAAATGTGCAGACAGTCAGTTGGCCTATAAAAGTGCCTATATCAATAGGCTCTTAAGTGATTTTTATAAAAAGTTCAAATCTAAACCAAAAATATATATTTTCTTAAAAATTTAATAAGGGTATATACACTATGGGCTAAAAATATAATTAAGCTTATATTCGAAACCATGAAAAATATTAAATAAATTATATAAAGTGCTTTTAAATTGTTAATGCTTTTTAAAGCGTGACATTGAGACAAAATATGGCTTTAAGAAATAACATTATTTGAAAAAAAAAATAATAAAAATGATAAATGTAAAAATTGTAAAACAGTTTTAATAATAAAATATAGTCTACTCATATTCTCAATGAGCTATAAATGCAAGCTTTTGCATATGCATTAGGCCTAACTTATATCAGATTTTATGCACAGATAAATCGACAAAATTTTTATCATATTTTTTCGCTGTCCTGTTTTTATTTTTTTGTTCTGCTGCATTTGGCTAACAAAAGTTGCGTGTGGCGACATACACATTTATATAAATTTAGATGTATGTGTATAGTTACATAGTTGCTGTAGCTGCATTCCTTTGTATTCGCTGTAAGTATGTTTGTGTGCGTGTGTGGCTTCCCTCTCTCTTCCTCCTACTCTGATGTGTGGCCCATGGCGGATATCGTTGATAAATTTCAAGTCAAAAACTCGGAAAATATTTATGACTTAACTTTTGTTTTGTAACAAAGCTACACGCGCCACAGTTAAACACACTCACGCACACTCTAACACACATGCAAAGGCATTTATCTGTCGAGTGCGATGCGTTGGCTTTTGTGCTCGGAACTGGCTTTCTGAATTGTCGCAGAACTTGGCTGCTGCTTTCGCTTATGCAAATAGCAAAAAAGGGATTTTGCTAGCTCAGCTATTTGCCAAGGCAAAGTGGTAGAGCTGTTTGCTTGAGTACAGAGAAAACTTTAATCACATGACATGAAGAAATATAAAAGTTTGTATATTTCTGTCATTGATCCACAACTTGGCAGTGCAATTTGATGCCAACTTTTAGCTTGAGTCTTGTATCTAATTGAATATGTAAGCCAGAATGCGATTGACTGTGAAATGAGTGAGTCGCAAACACACACACACACATTCACACACAACAATTCTTAAGCACAACTTTTGAACGAAATAAAATTCAATGAGAAAAATTCTTTACTTTTGAGTTGAAAATTAAGTTTACTACTTTTGTGCCACAAATGAATGAAGTGAATCAATGAATATTTCCCACAAGCAATTCAAATTTTTAAGAATATTTTACATACATAATTGTATGTGTTTGTGTGTGTCTGTGTATGTCTTTTGGCTGGCAATAAAACTTTGCAGTCTGGCCAATTGCCGAAAAGTTGCAGCTGCCTAATAAATATGTCAGAAATTCATTTTAACTTTTTGCCAGCTCAAAAATTACTAGAATTTATTTTTCACAGTTCCAAAAATGCATACACTTTGAATGCCGCTGGTCTAAAAGTGCTCAATTAATTTGGTCCCAACAATTTCCGGGCAACCAGAGCAAAAGCAAAAAAAAAATTATAATAATTCGGGCTGTTGGAAGCGACAGTTTAATGAATTTTCACAGAACGGCAGGGTTGCCAACAGCTGGCAATTTTCCTTTTGATGGCTTTCTAACGAGCAATGCCGGCAATTGCCAATCATGATAATGATCAACATCGGTGTCATCATGATGACGAGCAAAGCGGCTGTCATGCAGATAGGCAGTTAAATTAATTAGCTAAAATTTACTACAACGCTCTCTTGAATATTTGAAAAATCTTTGTCAGTGTTGAGTAACATAATGAACAGCGTAATGAAGCTCAGAAGGCACAAAATAGTTAATTGAGGAAAGGCAATGCGTATAGTATCTTTTAAAATTTTATTTCTCTGAATATACAGTTTATATTTAATACAAATATAGTATGAAAACAATTATCTAATAAAAATTTGTTGACAAATAATCTTCAGGAATATTTTACAAATTAAAACCATTTATTAAACTAGCTTCCCAAAATTAAAAAAAAAAACTTGTTACTGTTAAAACTAAACTATTATTTGCTTTTTATATTTGAAATATTTTATATAAAACACACTTTTAAATTTTATTGTGACTGTGAAACGAAATATTTTTACGTATCAAGTACTCTTATGTGCGGAAGACTCTTACAGCCGAAGAAGTTGAAGCAAAAGTTTTTCATTCATAGAGCAATATTTTAAATAATTTTTCTGTTCAAGGCGGAGCTTTTGTTGGTATTAACAACAAATCGCCAGCGGAACATCAATATCCGACTAGCAAACATTCGTTTAAATACTGTTTGCATATACCCTGTAAGAATATAAACAAATTAATGCGAAAGTGTGCACTTAATATTTGCTTGGAATATACATAGCAACTATTCGATTTTAAATAGTCTTTTAATTTTTATCTAAGAAAAAATATCTACGAAACAATTTTAATCATATATTTTTATTTATTAAGTATAGTTAATGCACGGTACATTTTAGCCTTTCTTATTTTAGCTGACTTTAGCAGGCTCTCTATATTTTTCCTTTCTATACATTTATTCCTTTCTATACATTATTATTTTACTTAACGCCCCATCGCATCGCATTTTTTTGCGCTATCTGTTTCGGGTTCTGACAGTTTACTGTTGCTTTTTAATATACTTCAGTATGCAAGAAAAATAGCAAAATAATAATAAAAGAAAATAGCTTAGTACGCCCCCAAAACGTCAAACTGTGCTACACCCATTATTTTGGTTAGCTCTTCGTTTTGCGTAAACATTTTGCAGCAATTTATATAGATGACTTTTTTCTAAAGTCAAAAATCATTAGAGGCTCCATTTTTGTTGTATATTTTTAAAAGTTGTTCTCGGCCTTCTCTGTCTGGCCACGCCCTTTTGGGCTATTTGGCGGCTATTGCAGCTTTGATGATATCCTCCCTTTCGCTGTTGGACGTCGCCTCAATTGAAGTGAAAAATTGCTAATGGCCACCAGGCGGGCGGCCGCACACAAAGCAGGCGCCAATTGGCGATTGCCCCTAACCGGAACCGCATCCCTGATACCCCCGCCCAATAAAACTGTAACAGTGACTGCCTGTAAATTGCTGCTGTGATTTTAATTAAAAGGCCCAAAGCACAGAGCATATGGCCATCGCAGTCACAGTGACTGCACAAAATTTCTCACCATTTTTGCTAAAGTCAAAGTTGAGTTGATTTTAGGGCCCTTTTAATTGCCCCAATAGAGAGTAAAGAAAAAAAAACCTATCGGAGAGAATAAAAACAAAAACTGAAGCGGAAGAAACATTTATACAGTGCCCAATCAACCGTGACAGCTTTATGGCGAAGGCCAAAGTGAAAATTTGAAATTGTGGCAAATATTTTGACTGCATAAATATTGGTCATATTTTCAGCCATCGGGCATATTTTATATCCTGCAATTGTACTCTTCGGGAAAAGGCTATGATAATGCTGAATAAAACTGGCATCCCTAATGCGCTTATGTATATATTATAATTTGTATATCTCATATATATCTGTTTAGTTTACTTTTCTATTTTTTTCAAAGCGAGTTATCAATTTAGAAGTTATAACTTTCATCAGATATTAGCAACAGCGCTGTCTATAGGTCATCGCATAGTCGAGCATTCCCAATGTAATCACATCAATTTGCACAGAATTTCTTTATTGTATTTTTTTGCGCTTAGCCAAACAAATCGTTAGCAAATGCATTTTATTGAGGAATACGTTCGGATGGCATAAAATCCATGAAACGATGATTGCGCAATCAAATCATCGCTTTCCGCTTGATTAACGGTATGTCATGTTTGCCATAATCTACCGCCAGCAATTATGAAAATTTGATCTATAAAATATTTGTCGAAATTCAATGCAATTTCGCTTGATGCCCACACAAAAATGTGCAAGCAGTCAAAACAATTAAACTTGATGATCCGAAATAGCCAGGTCAAATTTAATAAACGTGCATGACAGTGCGGAAAAACTCGTGTTAAAACACAACTAGAGGCAATTTATTACAGTTTTCATGGTGTCAAATATGCATTGAAGTAAATTAACTATATTTGAATATAAATTATTTGAGAAAAATTCTTAATAATGGTATATTTGTTGTTTTATTTTCTACCTTTATTTATTTTTACTGATTTACAGTCAGATATAGATATTGGCTTAAAAATTAATGGAATAATTTATTAAATTTGTAATGGTTGTTCATTGTTTTCTTTCTTACCGTTCATAATTATAATTTTGTGCCCAAACTGAATTGTGTCATAGATATATGAACAAAACAGCTGTGATTCTACCAAAACCTAGTCCTTTAGTTCATTTAACTGTCAAATTGTGAAGCTGAAGCACTGCATGAACTCTCAGACAGAAATAGCCTGGCACATATGTAGGCTACGTAATATAGCTGTATTAAAATGATGTCATAAAGCTTAGTAGACGTCGCGTAGTCTGTACGCGCTCATAAATTTCGAGCACTATCTTTATGACCAGCCATATGCTGCGTATACTTGACATTTCACCGATTCGTTGATCTTGTACATACGCCGTGTATGCGCACAATTTTTATCACTTCTCTTTATTTGCCTTTGAGACTTGAATGTCAAACGTTTAACCTGCTGTGTAATTAAATTGCAATTAATGAGCCACAATTTTCTCAGCTGCCGTTGCATTTCGGTCCCGTTAATGTTTCTGGTCAACAACAGGCAACAAACAAAATGCCAGACGTACCACAGGCCATGTGCATAATGTGTCAATAAATCATTGATCACCTTCTGGCCGTGCACAGTCACAGCGAGGCAGCCTACGGTGCAGGTGATGGATGGAGAAGGCAAGTGCAGGTCTGAGTCGGAATATTTGACTGAGTTATTAGAGCTGGCAGTCATATATCATAGCCGTTTGTGTATGGATTGGCATTTTAATTGCCAGGCACTTGGAATTGAACTGCCAAGTTGATTGGTGAGCAACCAATGTGCCAAACGAGAATTCAATTTCGTATTGTACTTGACTTTGACTTTGACTTAGAAATTTACTATTTAACGAAAATATATATCTAATAAAAGTAGCCTTTTCTATAACTACATACAAATAAAAATTTAAATTATTTTGTATAAATCAAATCTTTCTTGAGATTGAAAACTATTATATATAATAAAGCAATATATTTATTTATATAAACAAGTGAGAAGGCTCTAGTCGGGGACCCCCGACTAGGAGATACCCTAAACCTTGCGATCTGGTTTAATAAACATTACAGCTCGTTTGCACTTATACATACATAAACACGCTGCACGCACTTTACTCGGTAGGTGAAACGATCTCCTTGTTTTCTTCTAAACTAAATGTATGATCGTTATGAAATTTTCAGCGCTTATTAGGAGCATCGAAATGGATTTACAAACCAATTTTCAAGTCTGCAGTATTTGATTTGCGGCTTTTATGGTTTTATCGATATTGGGGTCGATTGGGGAGAGGAATCCAAAATCTGGGGATAACAAAATTTGCGTATGCCTTACGCTAACATATTAAAAGCTATGTCTAAAAAACCGGTATAAGCAATAAATATCGATAATAAGAAAACGAAAAGGGTTATAGATCTTTTGAAATCAACTTGATCTGCGTATGATATACGAACCGAATGAGTTCAAGATCAGCTTTCTGTCTTTTGTAGTCTCTGACATCGACGCGTTTATACAGACAGACAGACGGACATGGCGGTTCGCATTTTAAATATTTAATCAGTGTGATGAAAGCATTGCCAAGCGACAGATAAAAAAGAACTGTGTCTGAAAGCAAGACTAAAATTGCATCTATTTTTTATTTTTGTTTTATACCTATTTTTTTTTTTTTTTTCTTATTTATATTTTTTGACAAAATTAAACGGCATGCTAAAAGCCTTGTTACGATTTGGCAGGCATTCAAAAAATGCGCTACACAAAAGCATTTCACATGACATTGAAAAGTTTCCCAACAGCAGCTGCAGCAAAAAGGACGCACAAAACGGATGGCAATAAGCGCTGCAATTATGTGTGTGTGTGTGTGTGTGTGTGTAATGTGTTGAGTGTGTGTATTGAACTTAGCCGTTGACCTTAGCCTGCTTTTTGCACTGACACCAGAGCAGGCCCCACTGTACACTTAGTCATTTTGTCATTTACTTGTTAGGGGTACTACAGCAAAACTATATATATACGTATATATTATATTTAGCTGCTATATAAGTGTATATAAAAATGTGTTGCATATTTTTAGGCAGGCAGCAGCAGGCAGTGTCTGGGTTCGTTCATGGTCAGCACTGCAGTCGAGCGACGTTCAACGTCAACGTCAAGTGGCGCACTCGGTGTTGCACTTGAACCATAATGAAAGCATTTGCTGCCACATGCATAGCATGTGAACGTTAAAAAGAGAGACAAACAAAATAAAAAAATAAATAAAAAAAATAGCATTGCTTAGTATGTCATTTGTGTGGTTGTGTGTGTAAGTGTGTGTGACATCTAACACTTGTCTGCACTTTTCTATTGCACTACTTGCCACACAAGTCCCATCGTTAGAATTTAAGATTATAAGCGGGCCTCAAAAATGCATGAGGCTGCAGTTTCTTTTATTTGTGTAAAGCTGCAAAACAAGAATTTAAAATCGAATAACAACTTTTTTAATTTTAATTTTATTTTAGAAAAAAAAGATTCAACTATAAAGTACTATTTGTAGCATTATAAATTTTATTATTTTTAAACAACTCCCAAAAGTATGTTATGTTAGAGTTGGAAGTGAAATTCAGTTGAAAATATATATTATAAATAAATTATTTCATATATAATTTTTTTCGTGTCTTGACAACATTCTATAAATTGTTGTATTTTTAATATAAATATATGCGTAACTGTTTCATTTTAATTTAAACTTGATGTTTGTAATAAAATAAAAAAAAATATTATACAAGTAAAAGTATTTTTATAAATTATATATTTCGCTTTTTTCTTTTTCTAAATCTACCGTTTCTACACTTAAAATACATCTTTAAGTTAAAATAATTTTCGAAATCTAAGTACAAGCTTTACCTAAAACAATTAAATTGAGCAAAGGAAAAATCAATACGATTGCTCTTTTTTTTGTTCTTAATGGCGTTTGGCACAATTGACACACCTGCATGTCCAATATCGATAACGTTGGCCCTTTGCTTGCTGTAATTGACCAACTCCGACACATGCCACACGTGCCACAGATACCGTAGCTCCGTTGGCCTAAATATCATTAACACGTTCAGTCAATGGGCATAAACGAAGTTAATTTATATTTTTTGTTGTTTTTCCCTCGACCTCAGACAAAAGTGTATCTAAGGGGGCCCTGCTTCGGCCTGGACTGTAAGCAACTTGTGTAGCTAGCAATTCAACACATTAACACCTATTAAAGACCACACCTACGCACACACAAACACACATGCAGGTGGGCAAAACATGCAAAAGTACGGAAAAAGTCAACGGGGCAGTTGTGCAAATGGTCACATAAATAAAAGCGCCTGTCTACCAAGTTATGAATAATCACAACAGCAACAACAACAATAGCCCGAGCACACACACAAATATACACTTTTGCATATACATATATATGTGCGTTTGTATGTGTTTGTGCTGTTGTAATTAAGCTCTTGGCTTTGGCCAAGACTAAGTGGCGCCTGCATCTGAAATGGCGCCGCTTAGGGCTATTTTTATGGCCAATGCCGTGCAATGGAGCGGCAGCAACATCTGCCTAGCAGTGAACACACACACAAATATATATATATATATATATACATATATACAGGTGTGCACACGTTGGTCGTAGCCATAAGCGACATGAACATGGCCCAGATAAGAACAGTTAGCCGGATTATAGCGTATGTGCGTTAGCTCTACAAATCTCAGAGTTAATTAAAAGTCATTAGTGGGCCGCATAATTGCAGCTAAACGAAATGCCAAACGGCAGAAACGACTGGGCTAGAAGATAACAGCAGTACGGCGGCAAAAGCTGGTTAACACACAAGGGAAAAGCCTTTGAAGTCGCCTTGCACAAAGCGTAATTAGAAAGAAAGCTTCGTTTGTTCAATTAATATTTACCTGATCGAAATTTATAATTTGTATATATTTCTTAAATTTGAGTTTACCTTAAAATATTAAACACAAAACATAGAAAATATATATGTATAAGTATATATTATTTTTGGGGGTCTAAATAAAAGTAAAGTTTGGAAAACTAAAATATCTGAATATGCTAAAAATCATATATACAACATTCAATAGCTCTATCCAGTTCTAACTGTAATACGAATTCATTAAAGAAAATTACAATTTTAAAAGCCTTTTACAAGTCTACAACTGCAAAAAATTATAAAATTATAAAAATAAGTTACATTAGCTTTTATTTCTTCAACTCATAAATACTATAATTTTGTACCACATTCTTCTTTTGCAGGTAAGAAAGCGTTAACTTTCACATATTTCACAATCAAGAGGCGCCTAAAAGCGTGCTCGTAAGTATATTATTATGTTATTTTTCACGACATTATAAACTCAGGACGTCAAGCAAAATTTTGAATATGAACTTTTGGCAAAGGTTTTAAGAGCTCTTTAAGCGTGAAAGTTTATCTTTTTGTTACATAAAACCAGAGCCCATAAATCAAGTTAATGAACTACGTACTCGTACTAGGTAGGGGCAATAAAACAAGAAAGGGGGATTGTATGCTTAAAATGCTGAAGGAGCACTTACGCATATTTATGCGAGGCAAGTTTTATACAACATTTAAGCGAGTCCCGAGAATTTTGATGCGTTTGTCATTAAAAATGTACAAATAGGCTTTCAAAAGTGCTCACGATCTGAGCTCATTACAGGCAAAATAACTGTGGCAAAGTGAGCGCAATGAATAAATAATAATAAAATGTTAAGTACGACGTTGAGTAGCGCATCGATTCACATTAAATCGCATTGCGTATTGTGAATTGAGTTCAGCAAATGATTTGCTCATTTCCGAAAGTTCATTCGCGTCTCTGTGAAAAACGCCTCATGAAATATGCAAGTGGACAAAAGCTGGCATGAAAATGGCGACGTTTCCTCTTGTTGCATTTGCCGGCTGCTGCTCTTGCTGCTGCTGCTGATGCCGTTGCTGGTGGTTCTGCTGCTTTATCCTATTATCTTTTTCTTTTTTCACTCCCTGTATTATTTATTTCACTTTTCTGCTCGCTCCTTTTGCGCTGTCTATCTCATTTTATGTGTACGCAAAACGGCGCAATTCCGGCCAATGTTCATTTCGCTGACTTGGCAAACTGCAAATTACAGGCAACTTTTGTTTTAATTCAGCCTCCCCCTCCTGCACGATTTCCTTCTTTACGGGACTATTTACATTGGCGGCATTCCTTTCCTGTTCATATTTTGCAACAAAACAATTCGCTTTTTCCAAACTAAGTGCTGCAAATGTTTATCATGTTATGCCGAGAATTTAGCATTAAATTCATTAAAGCCAAGAGTTTTTTATATTGTTAATTTATGAGCACTTAAGGAATCTTAGAGTCCGACAAGAATTACCTCCTATACTCGTTTATGAAGTAATTGGGTTGAGTTTATGCAATGATCGGATCCATAGCTTCTATATTTCTAACTACTGTAGATTGATTCTACTTCAAAATTTTTCGCATATTTGATAAAAATATTGTATTTTGAACTTTGCTCATTTTAAAAAAAATTTAAATTTATATCAAAATGTAGCGTAGCAAATTTAAATTTTTAATGATTGTATTTATCACAATTAGTATAAAAACAAAATTATAATCCATTTTGTGATTGCCAAAAATTTTGTTAAATATTTATGTCTAATATAAAGAAATATTATATATGTAAAATTCTCGGATCCTGAATTCCCATACTTAAAACTTCCATAATTTGTCAAAACTGAGCCGATTTCCAACCTTTAAAGAAGTTTTGTTATGATTTCTGATGTTTATTAATTTTACATTTACATTAAAAAAACAGTTTTTTATAAAATCGTATATATAAAAAATATATTCGAGCTCCCATATTTTCTGCTCATAACCTTCTCTAAAGACCGAGAAATTTGTTTAATTTGTTATTATTTTATTTGCCATTAATTTTGAGTCACAAAGTTATCTTAAATCAGTTTCCGAGAAACACGTTCTGATATTTCTATAGGCTTGTCTTTTAAACTTGTACAAAAAAAAATGTAATTAAGATGCCATTAAATTACGCATACACCACGTGTCATGCAGACATCAAAGGAAAATTTTTGGTCGCACTCGACTCCAGTTTAACAGCAACGATTTTCTGCGTATTTTGATATGTTTCGAGTTAACATAAATTGAGTTGAGTAACCAAAAACAGCCTGCCTCGGGTTGCCTTGCTGGTAAACTGAGTGTCGTAACGGGCCAAGGCAGGATGAGATGAGGAGAAGGAAAAGGGGACAAATGTGGATGCAAGGCAAACACTTTATTATTTATTGCCATAATCATGTTAATGGCAGCACAGGCAACAACGAGAAAAACGACACGATAATCATATTTATTAACATTTTAACTTAATCAACACACGAAATGAAAACAAAACAACAAAAAACATTTCAGATTTGCTTTTGATGAACATCGGGTCGCATGATGAAGATGTGCGAAAAGTGGCTATAAGACATTTTTACAAGTCAAGTCTTTTTTTTTGTTGTTGTTGCTGTTATCAAGACTTAAAAGCTGGAATTTGTATGCAGCTTTTGTTGTTGTTCCTGGTGTGTATATGCTTATTTAAGTAAACACATCATTCGGAAGTCCTTTCAAATTTGTATTCAAATTCAACAACCACAATTTGAAATCAGTCTTAGAGGGTGTTTTAGCTAACTGATGAAAAATGAAACACATAAAACAATTTACAAAACTAATAAATGTTTTTCAATAATAATAATTTTCGTAATAAAAAAACACGCTTACCTAAAAGCAAGTGTACTTACATACAGTATGTTTACAGATAATCTTTCATATTTCATTTTTATTTTTTTGATTATTGACACACACATTTTAATTTACATTTTGTGAGCACGCACACACACACACACCCAACTGGCAATTTAATTCTCATATTTTCTTCAACATATGCGTTTCCTGTACTTTTATTTATGTAATTTATTTACCACTTGTGACTTTATTTTTTCCTTTTCCTTTTTCATTTATTTAATTTTTTTGTGCCTTGCCGTAACTGTGTTCCATTTTGTTTATCATGCTTGCCTTTTGTGGGAATTTTTCTTCGTATGTCTACTTTCGGCTTATGTCTTATGTTTGCATCCCATTAGTAGAGAAGAAAAACACACAGAGTTTTTTAGGGCGGTTTGAGGGGATGGTTGTGAGGTGAATGAATTTGCGAAAAATGTAAGACGCATTTTGCAGTGTAACATAAGCACTTAGGAATTAGATGTTTCAAGCCAAAACCGCTGTGGAAACAGTCAAAGAAGCAACTTACATTTCAGCGAGGTTTTCTTTCGTCGGTGATTAAAGTGAATTTAAACACTTACTGCAAATATAGATATAAAAAAGCATTTGTTAATAAACATAAATATTTAAACTCTTACACCATGCATATTCGTGTACTTTAGATAGTGTTTTATGGCATCCAACTATTTAACTGGAATTTGAAACTGAATCATTTTAGTGATTATAGAAGATAACAAGATTTGTTTTTAATTCTAATGTGCATAGCGACAAAATCCTCTTTTATTTAACACAATTATAATCACATAAATTGTGTTCACACCCCCTAAAATACGGATGGTCTAAAGTGCCCTTCCTGTGTGGTTTACAGCTGTAAATGCGACCAGAGCCGCATTGCACATAAAACATTTTCATTTAATTGAAACAAATGCGTGCTGCGTATCAATTTAAGTAAACGGAACTACAACAACAATACATAGTAATGTAGTCGTATAGTGTGTACAATGTACAACTATTGTAAATGCTGTGTAGTAAAGAGCAATAAAAGCTAACGACTACAATAAGATCAGACGATGCTCACAGATTGTTGCCCAGCCATCAACGGGGCAGGCGATCCCAAACGACACACGAATGAAACATGAGCTGTGCGATGTGTGTGTGTGTGTGTGTGTGTGTGTAGGTGCTAGTATAGTACATACGTTTAACATCATTACAGAGGATGCCGTGCACAGAAAGAGAGAGAGGTAAAGCGAGCGCTGTCGTTGTCAGGTGGAACATACAAACTATAGCAACTAAAGCAGCAATAAAAACAACAACAACAAAAACAAGCGTCAACTGTCGCCAATTGAATGGCAGTCAATGGGGCACCCAAAAAAGCAACAAACAAACAAAAAATTGAAAACAGTTCTTGTGCCCCGTCAAGCGCTATCAAAATCTATGCAAATTACACACAATCATCATAATATAATATGTGAGTGTGCGTACGTGTTGTGTTCGTGTGTGTGCGATTGTGTGTGTGTCCCTCTCTGGCATAAAGTGACACCAAGCACGAGCGTTTAGATAGACACTTTATGGTCGCAACAGCGCAGCATATCATAGTGCTATAGTATCCATAAAAACCATAAAGAATGTCGGCAAGGTGTACGACTGTACTAAAGCTAAGGCAAGAGAAAGTGAGTGAGAGCGAGAGAAAAAAGAATAGAATCAGAGAGAAAGCACAAAAAGATATAGAGACACAAAGAAATAGAGATGGAAGGAAAAGAAAATGTAAAAAAATGGAAAGAAAGTTAGAGAAAGAGAGGAAATTAAAAAAGAACTAAGTCAGATAGGATCTAGGTCTTCTCTCTTCCTCTTTTTCTCTGTCTCTCTTTTTTTTTTTAAAAGAAAATAAAATTGAGCAAACAATGAAGAGAAAAAATAAGACAAATGGGTAGAAGAAAAACAAAAGAGAAAGAGGGAGAGAGATTACAAAAAAACTGAGTTAAAAAATATTTAGCAAATTAGCTAAAACCTGATAAAGATATTTAGATTATACAAAAAAATATCATCATATTAAAAATGTGAGTGAATTTTAGTTCGTTTTGGTTGTTTCTATTCTATTCTATCACATTGTTCTATAAAACATACCCAAAAGTCCCAAAAAGATACTCTTAATAAATGCCACTCTTTTAGTTTTACCTTTCTCTTTAATGCTCTTTAGTTCTGATAACCATTCGAGAATTCGAATTGGGGTTTTTGATTGCCGTTGATATTGCTATTGCTCTGGGCATACCAGATGCTCTGTGGGCTCTGCGTTGCAAGTCCTGAAATGCCGGGTGGTCCACGAGGTCCCTCTCGGCCGCGTGGTCCAGTTAGGCCGGGTGGGCCCCTTGGTCCGGGCGGACCGGGTGGTCCAGGTGGCCCCGGTGGACCCGGCACGGGAATCGGTATGTAAGCTGTTTGCACTTCCTCCTTCTGGGCGGCCGCATCGGTGGGCTGATTGAAGCCGGGCCAATTGAAACCTGTCTGGCCCTGCACATTGAAGCCCAGTTGGACGCGTGGCACAACCACAAACGGAACACCATCCAAACCAAAATTGTTGTTGCTGTTGCTGTTGGGACTCCTGTTTGTGTTCGCATTCGCAACAATTTGTGGCCCATAACTGACGGGGAAGGCTGTCAGCTGGGGCAGGCGATATTTGATGTTCGGCTCGTTGAGCATGGGTATTGCATTCGAGTAAAGATAGTCGGGCACCTTGCGACTGTCCTTGTCGGGCTCCCTTTCGACGATCTGCGGCTCATGGAAACTGGGCTCATTTTGGGGCTCCTGCTTGAGCTGTTCCCCGGGCGCAAAAAGCACCAGTTGAGCGCCACTTTCCTCTGGCACGTTCTCCGAGCTGACGCTTCGACCCAAATCCTGCACGCGACGTATTCCTGACAGACGCGCCTGCGACAGGCCAAGGATCAAGAGTAAAACTGAAAATGGAAATATTTTAAGCCTCGCTTAGGCTTTGTTTCTATTAGCCTTACTTACCAAGAAACCTAACACTTGCTGTCATCTCAACTAACTGTTTTCATAACGCTTTCAACTTGCGTCTTTTATACCAAAAAATTGTTGTAGATAGCATCGTTTAGTTCTTGGAAAGGCTCTTGCTACAATTTTTTGCCAACTTTAATCACATTAATTTGTCTTTAAGCTTTTTTTACCCACTAATCAATTTAAACTGCCTAAGCAAGTGGCTTGTTTGCTCTGGTCGATAATTGGGTCAGTTGAGCATATCATAAACGGGTTTCTTTGACTCAGTTGGCTAGGTTCTTAAACTTGGCTTATCTTAATGCTGATCTTACCTAATGATCCACGGGTGTGGGATTTAACGGACAGGTAGTTGAGCTTAAGAAATTTGTTTATTACTCAATGAGTTTTTGTTTTGTTACTCTTAAAGTTCGATGAAATTAAGATAAAAGTGATTCAGAACTCTTCGATTTGCCACAGTTCGCTAAATTTCTTTAGATAATTAGGATGGGAATGATATGAAATATCTTTCATAATAAAGCAAATTTGTAGAGCGAGGTGTATTTTAAAGTTTTTCAAGAATGAGATATTCATCTTCAAAAACAAAATTAATTTTCATACACATTATTTTAATATTATTTTAAAAAGATTATTTTTTTATTTTTGCTTTACTTAGTAATCCATTAGAATATTCAACAAAAATATTAAATGAAAAACTAAGAAAATGTTGAGAAAAGAATTAAATCAAAATAGAGCAAAAATAAATCAAATATGCGTTTTGCCGGCACAGAAAAAAGTGAATAATTGAATGCACAGTACAATATTTCTGGTACCCATAAAAATAGCTTGAGCTAAATTTCACATAGAATTTCGTAATATATTTTTCAACTGGACGCTGCGTTGGTCACCCCTTTTTTGGCATTTCCTACTTTAAAAAACATTCATTTTCATCAGGCAGACAACGGAACTATAAAAAAAGAATATCAAAAATATGTTAAATATATATATTATATAATTGTTGTTGTATATGGCAAAGAATAGTTGTGGAATGAAACTGAAAGTTCAGCAGAGCTAAAGCTTAGTTGGTCACATATGAATTATACATATACATATATGTGTACATAAACCCAGTTAGAAAAAAAAAAACAATGAAAAACTGACCAACATTTAATTGAATTAAATCAAAAGCAATGTATTCCTGCAATTAAAGAGTTTTGCCAGCCGACTCCGTTGCGATGTTGAACAATGAGAACCCAGCGTGGGGTTGCAATTCCCCATATTGAATGCTGTGTGTTTGGCATAATTGAAGAACGGGCCCCGAGGCCCGCATGCCCAAATTGTGAATCCACTAAAACGCTGTGGATTTTCAGTTGCAAACAGTTGAGCCAGTTGCGCCGTGGCGTGCGCGTCGTTGGGCGCTCGTCGCCAGCTCGAAAATACGCTTCAGATTGAAAATCAACATTATCAACAGCAAAAAAGGCAGTTCGTGTCCTACGGTAAACGGGATGTGGCAGCCGCTGCTGCTGCTGCTGCTCTCGCTTGTGGCATGCAGCGTGCGGTCAGCTGGTGGCAGTGGCTCGCCCGGCGGCGGGCAGCTGCGTCGCATTTGGCTGCAGGATCATTGTACGGCAAACATTTGCACCGGCGTGGAGATTGGACGCAACGATTATGTCATCTTATCGCAGGCGCCCATTGCCAAGCAGCTGATGTTGACGTTCATCAATTCATCAATTGCCAAAATTCCACATTTGATGTTCGACACGTTTCCCGATCTGCAGCTGCTGCGCATGGAGAACTGTTCGCTGGAGACATTCGAGAAGCCGCAATTCGAGGGTGCCAGCAATTTGATGAGCCTGTTCTTGGGTAACAATCGGCTCAAGGATATACCCAAGAATATCTTTCTGGGTGCTGACAATCTGGCAACGCTGCACTTGGACCACAATCTGCTGAAAGTGCTGCATAATCACAGCTTCCATGCGCTCAAGGAACTCAAGGAGCTGTCTCTGGCCGACAATCAACTGGAACAGCTGCCACTGGGCGTTTTTGCGGGTTTACGCAAATTGTTGGATTTGAATTTGGCCGGCAATCGATTGGCGGCGTTGCCTCGCGGCATTTTCGACAAGAACTTGAATTTGACCCGTCTGAGTTTGGCGCACAATCGTTTCGGGGCCTTCGAATCGGAGCTGCTAAAGCTGCAGCCGCGGCTCGCACTGCTCGACATCTCGGGCAATATACTGCAGGAGCTGACATTGAATTTCTCGCTGCTGGAGCAGGTCCTTGCCCACGGCTGCGATTTGCGTCGGCTAACGATCTACGGGGTGATACGGGAGCTGGACTTGCACAACAATTCGCTGCGTGAGCTGCCGCACGTACCACTGGCCAGCAATGTGACCGGCTTGGATTTATCGCACAATCCGTTGGGCAATCTGGCGGGCAATCCGTTGCGTCGCTTTACAGGACTGCTGCGTCTCAATTTGTCGGCGACCAACACGCACGAGCTGGCCGAGGGGCTGTTCAAGAAGCAAACCCAATTGCAAATGCTGGACATATCCGCAAATAATATATACTCCCTGAAGATCACGACATTCGATAGTCTGAAGGCACTGCAGTATTTCTACTTTCAGCAGAATAATTGGAACTGCGATTTCCTGCAGCTGCTGATGAGCTCGGTTGTAAAGAAGCGGGATATATCGTTTATGGAGGATATTACGGCACCCGAACTGGTCGATGATTATGTTGATGGCATCGCTTGCTGGTACGAGAGCGATAAAGCATCCAAGAAGTGCGACGGTGGCAACTCGGAGGCAGCTATTGAGCTCTCCATAGTGCGGAATGAGATCAAAGCTTTTACCGAGCTGGTGGAGAAAAAATTCGTAAGGGTCTATCGTATGTTGGAAGAAATGAAATTAAAGCTATGAGACCCAAAAAGAAGTATTACCCAACTATCTATTAAAATAATCAACAAGACGCGCTTTTTTCCTACTCTGAAGCGTGCGCATATTTAATCAAATACTTTATTCTGAATATGTTATCTATTTAATATCCTATATTTAATCGCACTTTTAAGAAATTATAATAATTGACACAAGCAAGCCACTGACAAAACATTTAAGAAAGTTTACAACTAATAATAAAGCGCAGTACTCTTTGAGAGCCAAAAAACAAGTTAGTTTTTTATTTTTATTTATTCGTAAATAATGGGACGAAAATTAGAATATTTAACACATACTAATTATATGTATAGGGCTTTTATCATATAGGGCGTTTACTGCTGTAAAATTTATTTTATTATTTTATAATCACAGTGATTATTTTTCTGTCTATTAATTTTACCTCCTGATTGCCTTTTATTTTATATTCTTAGTTTCCTAATTTTCTTAATCTTTTTGATATCGTATTGGAAACAAAAATACAATTTGTTTTTAAAGTTATTAGAAATTGCATAAATTAAAGTTACTTTTTATGTTGTTTTTTTCTTCTTAATAATTATTTTAATTGGAAATATATTCGTATGGGATATTTTGCATTTTATTCCTTAGTTGAATATAAATTATTTTTATCAACTTTATGATTTAAATGAAATCCCACTTATTATTTATCTAATTTTAAACTCTGAACACACAATTGTCTTCATAAAAACCTATGCACAACTTTCTCAGAATTTATATTCAAAAGGTATATTTTTAATATAGTTGACAACAGCTAAAAATTATATTAAATAAATATCGCATTTTGCAATTAGTCCTTAAACGGTTTAATATAATTTCGTTAGCTTTAAATTGCAGCATATTTGATATTCAATATTGGATTAACAGTTGGCCTAAAAAGGCATTTCTTGTGTTGTGTTTAAAAAAAAAAAAATATCACATGCGTTTTATGTCATTTATAAAAACGAATTAAGCATATTTAAGCATTTTTTTCAAACATAAACCAATTCACAAAAACGCACACAGGCAAGCTTTTAAACAGCTTATCGTGCCCAATATGTACATATCGAAATTATTATAGAAAAAAAAAAAACAAAATATATTTTGCAGACGCTGAATTGAATATACAATAAATATTTTACAACCATTGAAAAGCAAAAACAAATATACTTATGGCAATAATGAAAATTATCAGCGCAATCGCACGGCAACTGTAAGAGACAGCGATATACCGCATATAATGCGAGAAGGGAGAGTGAGTGTTTAAGGGGGGAAACAGAGTCACAATGACACTTAAAAACCGACAAAACTTAATTAAATGCAGACACACACCCTGAACACAGAGTCATACAGATCAGCCCATGAAAGCTGCTTTAAAAATAATAAACAAATTCCAGCAGTTTTTTTTTATAAGCTGTCAGCACAGACAATGATGCTATGAAAATAAATAAATAAATATATAAATAATTTTTTTGCTCATTTAAACCAATACTTTAATATGCAGGCGAATAAAAAACAGATAGATGAATATATGTAAGAATATATTTTTTTATACGAGGCTTGTAGTAATACTTTTATAGTCATAAATCAGCGTTTATTTTATATTAACACATTTCTTTAGCGATTATTTCTTATAGTTTTATTGGGTTCTTTATTTGCTCTTAAATTTACACATTCCATAGCCAACTAGAAAGATTCCTTTAATTAGGGCTATTAAAAGTCTCTCCATTTGCATTTCTTGTGCTTGGTTAAGCAATATAGCCATTTGCTACTAATCAAAGCATTTTAAATTTTATATCGACTCAAATGCAATTCGCATGGGTGGTTATTTTTTTTCCAACTCCCAACTATTTAAGTGCTGAATAAGATTTCCTTTTTCTGTACGCGCCATAAAGTGTGCTGCAGATTTTAAAGGTTATGCCATTAAGATGCTGCTGTTATTCGCCACGTCCTGTGTCCTCGTCCTCGCGCAGCTCACTGAGTGTAAGATTTTTAGTACTAACTGTTGTAAACAAGTTCCGTTTCCGTTATCCAACGGCTCGTCGCTGTCGTTGTGTTCGTTTGTTATTTTGGCATTGTTGCAGGGTTGCCACGATGCGCCGTGGCAACTGTGGCAGCTGTTTACCCAGTTAGCAAAACGTTACTTGAACAACGTTAACGTGCTTTCGTTACGCAACATATGCGCAACACTTTAACTCAGGCAGGACCCAACAACCAGCACACAACCGCACACCTACACACAACCAAACACACACACCTTCATAATTACATACCCTGCTGTCATAGCGACTTGGTCCTGTCTTCAACTTAATTCATTTTGCCAAGTTTATGAAAATTGTTGTTGTTGTGGCTGCTGATGCTGTTGTAATTATTGCTTATGTTGTTGCTGGCACAGCTCATTAGGAAAACAAAAGCTGCACGGAAAACTTTAAGTTTTTCGGTTACTTACACTTCAACATGCTTGTTACATACTATGCTCATTAAAATTGATAAAATAGGGTATATTAAGGTAAATACCAAACAACCGAATCCATATTTAATCCTATAAGCCATGTGTATTATGATTACCCTTCCTTACAAGACGAGAGAGTCTAGTCAAATATCTGTCTAACTAAAATAAATTTAGCTTCTCCATAATCGTCTCCATTGATTGATTGCTTCATAAATTTAATGGTATTTAATTTAAGTGATAACAGATAACTAAGGCTAAAAAAATATTTGTTTTGGATTTGATTTTTTTCGAATATTCTTTCTTTCCATTAAAGGGCATACCGTAGTCGCATACATTTTACTCAGCTAGTTTTACTTGTTTTTATTGCCCTTGTTATAATTAAGTTGCTTTTATTAACCGAATTTAACAAGTGTTCTTAGCCGCTCTTACTCTTTCCTCTGCCTAAAACCCATTTGGCCTTGCCTGCTCCGCATTTATTGAACTTTTGCGCTTTTGAATTATTAATTATATTGTTTTACAAGTCGCCTTCCTCCTTGCAACAGCTGGGTTGGCAACAACTTTTAACCCGCATTTCGAAAATGGCTTAAATGGTCCCAGTAAAACTAAACGAATGCAGCTGGCTTAAAGTTTACTATGGATTCAGCTCGGTGGGTCTGCAGATCATTTTTCATAAAGTGGCTTTAAAGTTTAGCAAAAAGTGTGGTCCAATTTTTTTAAAGTCGTTGAATGCACCAGTTGTTCGTAGCTTGGTAAAACCACGATGGCTAAAAACAAGTGGCCTGATGGGGCCTAACCACTTCATGTATAAAAGCGGATAATCGAGCCAGGCTACAAGCGAATAGTTTGCAGCAATTTGTTGGCGATTTTAGTGTTTGCCGAAATATATCTGTTTGCTGTATTTTATTAAGATTTATATTCTATCCTTAAACTAACAGCAAAATTAATGTGAGCATTAGTTTCATTTTCATGAAGCTTTTTTTTTAATAACCACACGCATTTTCTGGAAACCCCTCACAAATATTAAAACACATTTCTTAATGAAATGTGTGTTTATTATTTGATCAAATGTTTATTTTCCACATAAATGAGTTCACATTATATTATTATATCTTCAAGTTATGGAATATCTCATTTTTACGCTTCACAAACGGTTAAAAAGCTTTAAAAAACAGAAATACAAAAGATAAACAGTTGCTTTTTATAAATATGTCAGCAGCAAATATGTTTTTCTTAATCTTAGAAATGTTATATTACATTTTTTACACAGCTACCTGCAATTATGTGCACATTAGCATTTTTTTTCCTTCTTCTAGCCACTTCTTCTTCGCTTTTCCTATTATTTCTGCTTTACAATTATGTGCGCAATTAGGCATTCAGGCACATGTAAAAACTGCTGCATACTTTTTGGCGCACATAAATAAAACTTAACGGCCGCTTTTGGGGCCTGCTTAACTGCCCAGCAGCGAAAATAAATGCAACAACAGCATTGCAGAAATTGCAGCGAAGGCATATCCTGTATATTTAAAATTTGTTATTATTTAAATCAAATTTAAAATAATTTATTTACCGATTAGCTGGTTTCATTTTCTGAATTTTATTTTCGTTTGGTTGAACTTATCTTATTTTATTTATTTAATGTACTCAATATTTCGTTCATGTATAATTTCGATGATATTCTCTGATTGATTTCGAAATGTTAATTTCAATCTACCCTGCAGTATTCATTCATAAAAGGGTAACGATGTGTGCTTTTAAAGCATTAAAATTCAATGTGGCCTACGTTTATGGGGCCTATCGCCCTTCCCCTCTGTAATTGGGCAGCTATGAATAATATACTCGTATATGTTCGCTCATGAATACATGCATATGATATGAATGTGCTTGTAGTTATGCGTTTGAGTGCTCTAAACTGTCGCTTTAGTTGGGCAGGCGAACGGGCGTATGCGCAACATGCGTATGCATAAATTCACGCTTAATTAGCAACACGCCACAGCGCCGCCCTTTAAGCACGTTACGGGGCGGCTAATTAGCCGATTGCCCGTAACTCGCTGAAATGTGTGTTAAATAATATATTACACACCTTTGTGTGTTTGTGCTTGTTTTACTTTTAGTAGCTAATTGCCAGAGGAAGAAAAAACCAAAAAAATAAATACAAATGAAAGAAATTAAATAAAATATATCCTTTGCTTCTTTGAGCAAAATTTAATTTGGGCACGTGCCAAGTTTTGTTTTTCGCTGCCGTATTAACTGGCTTTTTAACGCAATTATGTTGCCACGCCGCCCACCTGCTGGGCACGCCCATTTTTACAACAGACTGCGGCACGTGTCTTTGCCACTGCTCTGGGAATTCTCATGCTCTCAAGTATTTGACTGCTGTTGCACGCACGTCTCAACTTGCAACGGTTACCAAGCGAGAGTTTTCTCATCTGTGTGTGGTGTGCTTTTAAACTTTTAACCAAATTGTTTAACTAAGTAGTAAAAGCTTATAAGCACGCAACACAATGCACACACGAGCTGTGGCTGTAAGCTGCCAACTAACTGCATTAGGTGCGTGGCCAAAACCAAAACATCTGAATGATACTTGGAAGTTGTTTTAATGCTTAACCATAAAATACAATTTCTAGCCAAAGCATTTTTCATCAAATGGAATAGTGTTAACAAAGTAGTTTTAATATTTTTATTTAATGCCTTAACTCAAGCTAAACAGTTTTTAATTTGTTATGTTAACTATTTATTTTTAATTTTACATTATATTTTTCATTCACAAAAAAACACTTGCTTAAATTTTTTTGTGTTTTTTTTTTGACTGCTTAAAATTAGCTTAAATGCTAAAAACTTTTCCTATACCAATTTTGTAATGAATACTCTGTTTAATTATTGTTTGTTTTGTACATTTATTTGACTTCTTGATTTAATGTCTTTTGTGAACACACAATACACCACAAAAAACAAACATAAAAAAAATACTAAACTACATTTAAAGAAAAAAGGTAACGCAGACGATGAGCATAATCAATTGGACTGTCCATGCAAATAAATCTGACAAATGGAGAAACGAGAAACATTATACGGAAAGTAATTTGACTTATGATAAACTAAAGCAATATGCATATGATTATATAGCTGACAGCAAGCGAGTATTCAAATTGGCATTCGGTTCCCTTGACAAATAAGCCAAACACAATGCATTTCCATTTGCTTTGCGCTGATTTATTCTGCCATTCTCAAATCTCTGTGCCGCTCTTCCCATTCTCTAACAACAGACAATTGTTGACGAGGCTAACTTGAGAAATCATTAAGCCAGTGCCACAATTTTACCAATCTGGCCAAAAAGAAAAAAGGAAAACCAGAAAATGTTCTCTCATTGGCCGAATAGATTAGATAATAGTTTTCTTCGTTAACTGGGTTTAAGCTCTAGTTACTCGCTTACCTTTTTGCATTTGAACATGTGCACATGGCATTGGCAGTTGACCAAGCAATGCGACAGTACACACACACACACACACACACACACACACACACACACACACACACACACACACACACACACACACACACACACACACACACACACACACACATACATGCATGTATATGTTTTCCACTCCAGTGAACAATGCTTGATATGAAACCCAAGCCATACTACAATAGCCTCATTGTGCTGCATTCGCATGGAATGCGCAGCTGGCATTCGCCCATTGCCTTGCACAATTTATAGCATATCTGTGCGTGTGCCTATCTGTGTGTATGTGTGTGTGTGTGTGTGTGTGTGTGTGTGTGTGTGTGTGTGCGTGTCTGACTGTAGGGGGGTTGTCTGATAACAAGCGTCGGTTTCTGCTGTTGCTTGAAAATCTTATAAATTGCAAATTGAATTTAACGATAAACATCGTAGCGCATAGAAAGAACATGGAGAACATTTGGCATTAAGTGCATCTACACTGAGCAAAAACTGATGGAAAATGTAAATTTATAATTATAGCTGTGTTTTAAAATCGGTTATCTAAATATAAGTGCAGCTGTCTAATAACTAGATTGATTTCTGGATATATTAATCAAAAAATATTGAGAATTATTAAATTAGTAACTGTCACTTAAGTAATATGATTTTAATATAATGATAAGGCGAAACTACGTTAAAAACATATTTATATAAATAATAATAATATAAATAAGTTAAAATACTAATTATCAGTAAAAATTATCTTATAAAACTTATATAAGTTATAAAAAAAGTTAAATTTAACAATTTAATAATTTGCAAATAAAATTGCCTATTCAGTTTTTTGTAGTGTAACAACTGGTTATGCCATATTGAAATTACACTGCTCATTGTTATTCTGGGCCACTTATTTCTTCTTCCGCTTGCTGCTGCTGCAATTGACACTGATTGTGTTGGGCAGTAAAGCTGTCGTTTTCTCGGTCAGTTTGCGACAGTAAGCCAAAACAGCAGCCAGCGGCAATCGAGAGCTAAATATATTTATAGTCTAAACAACTTGCAAACTAAACCAATCATTAAATTGATGTTAATGTGATTTTTATTTTCCATTTTGTTGCAGGTGAGTTTTCTCAAACTGAATGTGCATGCTATGGAGAAATGCAGATGAAGACATCAGCACTAGCTTACCGAGTTACAAGTAATCTTTTGAAGTGTTCTTCAAGTCAGTTTACATTAAGCATGTGCCACAAGCTCTTAGACAGCCCCGAAGCAACAGACATAACCTTTAACATATACAACTACCGCGCACACCCACACGCGCACACTCACACACACGCACACACTCTGCAGACAGCAGCAATTATGTTGTGAAACTTAGTACCCAACTTAACGGCAGGGTGAGGGGTCCATTCCCGAGAACTTTGTTCATAATTTATAAGCTGCCCCCCAAAAATGTCAAAAGCTCAAACAAAAAAAAAAGGACCGAAAAGCGCAAAGACACCAGACAGCGTGGCGTTGGCGGCGACACGCCCCCTTTTCACAAAAATGAAAGGGTAACAGCACCAAGGAAAATACAAAAGGCAAAAGAGAAAGCGGCAAAAACAACAAAAGCAACCAAATGCGGCAGCCAAAAGTCAAAAACTAACTGCCTTTTGTTAGAGTCGCGCCATGTGGCCATTACGGATGTCTGCGTATGTGCGACTATGTGCGCCTGTATTTGTGTGTGTGTGTGTGTGATGGTTGGGTGTAACGACCGGCGTATAAGTGTATAAGCGTATGCGTGCACGGCTCGCAAAGTCTGTGTGCATACCCTGTAAAATGTATGCTAGAGGTGGGTGTCAAAAACAATATTTGAACATTTATAAAACAAGATTCCAAAAGGATCACCATATTCACTCTATCTTTAAACAAATTTATTAATTTATTTACATAGCTAACAAGATGTAAATGATAAATCATAAATTTGTAATACATTTTCTAGGGTATTTGTTATTTTCATTCTCGTGAGATATCGCTTTATTATCAAACCCAATAGAACAATCGATTATCGTAAAGTTTCATAATTTTGTTGTTTTCATAGCTTGTTTGTGTGACAAGTCGATTTTGAAATCTGCAAGAGATAGCACAAAATTATCTTCAACAGGTTTTTCTTTTGTTTATTATTTTCTAGAAGATATATCGGTTCTCTGATATTTAACATTTCTATCAGTTTTATAAACTACTGCTAGACAATCTAGATATGAAATAAAATTTCAGGTAGATGTGGATTGAATATTTGCGCAGTTAAAATACAATATACATAATGACTTCTTTCAAATCATTTCAGCATTTCCATACATCTTAAAAGTACAGTATCGATATATCAATGTGTTTATATTGCCGGAGTTCTAATAAAGAATTCGAAGATGGCGCTCGTCTTGTAAAAATAATAAAGCAGCAGCCGTTTGTATTATGTTTATTATGTATATCTAAAAAGATAATTCTAATTTTGGATATATTTAACAAAAATAATGTGGCCTGTTTTCAATTTTCTTTTTAAAATTAGTAATTAATTAAAGCAGTTATGAAAGAGCCTACTATAAGTTCGCACGCTATGTGAGCGTCAAGCTTTAAAATACCTTATAATCACAGTTGAACTGCTGTAAAGTACTAAAAATGTACCTCTATGCATCTTAATATATACAGGGTATTTTCAAGTTAGGCACACGTGAATTTTATTCTCTTTATCCGTCTGCCTGCGTTTATTTGAGCCTTTGCACGTTTTCATGTTTAACCTTTTGCTTCCTTTGGCCATATTGTTGCTGCTATCATTGTTGTTGCTGTCATTGTTTTTGTTATTATTGTTGCTATTGCTGCTGTTGTTGGTGGCGCATAAATAATTCAGCAAGCAACACGCAACCTTTTGCTGCTGCTGCTGTTAGCTTTTTTCTAAGCCTACTTTTAAGGGCTCAGGTTTATTTCTCTCGGTTGTTGCTTTGGGGTCAACTGATTTGTGGGCATTTTTGTTGTCTCGATTGTATTTCCACTTTTTCCCTGTTACCAATTGCCAACAGTGGCAGCATCAACGGCAGCTTAAAGCCAGCTTTTCGCTTGCCTTTTATCTCCTTGGCCAAACGGTTTATAAATGTTAAATTTGTAGCCTAGAAGTGTTGGCCAACTTCTAGGCTAGACAGATATAACTGGCTGATAACATAAATTTGTAGCTCCATTTCTTGGCTTGAGTTAAAATTTTCCATAAAAATCCCCCGAGGCGTCAGTTTCAGAGATTTCTAAATTTTCACATGATTTATAAACTTTGCTTGTCGCAGCAATTATTCAAAAGCCAGCTTTCTGGCCCCCACAAAAAGTACGCTCCAAAGCGATTTCTCAATTTGCATATGCCTCACAAAAGCACAGACACACACACAAACGCACACACACCCGCACACACACCCGCACACACACTTTTATTCTCATTTGTTGGGCTTTTTTGTGTACACTTTGGGACCCAAACTTTCTGGACCGTCTTTGGCAGTCAATTTGTTCAAATAAATTGAATTATGTTGCGTTTTTATTTTCTCTCTGTCCACATAGTTTTAGCCCAAAAGTGTGTCAAGAAACCATTGGGGAACAGCAGCTGTGGCTAATCAAATTACGGCACATGTGACATATTTGATGTCCACTTTTAATAACATTATGAGCGGACAAATGTATATACTCCCACTTCTTACTGTCATTATTCGTGCACGATTGTTGAGGACTTTTTGGCTGAGCTAATTAAGTGAGCAACTTTCCCTAGAACAATTTTCATAATCAAATATTTTGCGTGCAAATTTAAATAACTGGGTGCAGAGATAAGGAAAATCAAATAAACGAAAACGAAATATAAAATCTAAACTTACAAATTATAAATTTTAAAAACAAACAAAAAGAAAACCAGTTAGTGTTAGTGTACGGGCATATACCCTGTAAATGCTAATTAGACAAAACTGCGATTTGATAATCTTTATATTCATTAGAATAATCAAAATTATACCCTTTTACTCGTAGCATGGCATTACACAACAAATTCATTTAATGCATGCAGGAAAGCTTACGAAAGCTACCCTAAAAATAAACCAAAAGCGAACCCAAAGTAATTTGAGTATTTTTTTTCTGTTGCCCAACACGCTACTAATTCATTCAAAGTCGAAAACAGCCAAAAACCGTTTCTGTTATAATGCTAACCATGTTCCAAAAACCCAACAAAAAATTTATTAACAAAAAATATTAAAAATGTATGCAGTGCAGTTCATAACTTGTAATGAGATGAGAATTTTTATAACGTTAAACCAGAAAATGAAAAAAAAAAATTGGAATTGCAATTAAAATTTATGCTGCTTCCGCCTTTGCATTTGGCACTCGGCTAACAAACAAAAGCCACAAAACCATATGAAAAAACCCTAAACAAATTTTGTGTTAAGCGCTGTGAATTTTATTGCATTTGCGCTGTGGAACTGTGCGAGTTGAAGTTTAACGAGTTGAAGTTGTTGTGCACAACATGTGGTATACTTTATATACATGTGCGACATACATTTTGCAACATTTAAGTGCATATTGTATAGCTGCTCATAAAAACTCTCAGCCTAATGAACAAAAAAAAAAAAATGGCAACGGAACCCAAGCGACGGCATCACTGTCACTTGGGCATACGTTGGGCGCCATTTAATGGCACTGCGCGTTAATGCCGCAGCATTTCAAAGAAAGCACCATGTCTGCTTAATTAGATTTGCGAGTCGGCCACTTGACTGGGCTCAAGTGTTCGTGTGTGTGTGAGTGAGTTTGTGTGTATTTTTGGCTGTCAAGTTAAAGAAGATACTAGAGGAAAAACGAGTTTTATCCTATTTTCGGGGCGATTGCACATAAAACGTAAGCGTCGTAAACCTTTTCGCTTGCATAGCGTAAGCAGCGCTAATGGAAATTAATATATATATACTCACACATACATATATCTGTATGTATATGCGAAGTCTAGCTAATTGGTAGACAGTTGTTAAGTCTATGTTCGTCTGTCCATTTTGCCGGAGCCAGTACAGGTAATGCAACTAGGCAGCCTGCTAATTGACTTCCCTGCCAAGCTGAATAGCGAACTAAATAGATGTGCGTTAATGCTATTAGACAAAGTTTTAGAGAATATACCATAAAAGTTGTAATGCCAGATTTAGAAATGCGAAATGAAACTAAGCAGAATTTTGTATTACGTAACGCACGTTACATAATTAATACTATAAAGAGCTAACTATAAATAATGAAGTAGCCCAAAAGAGAAATTCAGACTGTTTACAAACTTTTTTAAGCTTTGACTAACTAGTTTCAAATTATATTTGCTTTCTGGAAAAGTTAAAAGCCGAACTAAATACCAAATAATATATACCCAAAAGATAAATATATATTACTAAAAAAACACATATAAGAAAATAATTTATTTTTCTTGCATTCAAAAACGTTTGATTCCAGACTTAAATATCAATCAATTCAAGCAATTATTGATTAGTTTCGTTCGAGTTAACTTCGGAATATTTTTTACAGCATCTGCACAAAAAAATAGCACGCGGGATAAACTTTTAAAAAACTTGTTCCGTTGAAAAAATTGCCTAGAGCTGGCATTTATAAAAACCGCTGATAAAAATGAGACTTTCAATTAATACCAAACACAAAGTAAGCGGGAAAAGAGCTCCTTCCACACAGACATACACACACACACACGCGGCACACCAAGCACACACGTTTTCGCACACAGCTCAATTCGGCGATGCTTGACAGGCCATAACGAGCAAAGCCACAGGCCAAAACCGTAAACATTTGTCCCTTACACACACATATGCACTTGCACAGCAAATAAAGTTTTTCAGAATGCCCGCCAGACATTTTTAAAAACACATTCAAAATAAAAGGGACCCAACTCACGCAATTTGAGTGCGTTTTCGTCCTTACTCTCGGTCTTGTCTGGCTTCTGCTCCTGAGAGACTCATAAATTTTGCAATTTCTTCATTGCCGCTAATTTATATGGGGGACAGTACGGGAAGTGAGCGCAAGGACACACGCTAATACAAAGCAAATAATTTGTTGCATACTTTGTGGCGCACGTAGCCACAAGACGCCACTCCAAATTGTTTCATGGCCAAAGGCAAACCAAAATAAAAAAAAAACTTAACTGGAAAACAAAAAAAAGTTGCAAAAAGCACGTAACTTTTGGTTAGCCCAAACTACCGCCCACCACAAACCGCCCTGCATAAATGAAATAACCCCGGCAGGCAGCGTGTTGACCCACTCAGCGGTGCGCCCGCCCGCAGCCAACAGGCTGAAAGCTGACCCACTCAGCACAGCTCCCCCGGCGCCAGCCTGAACCGAACTGTGACGAGCACTGTATTGTTGGTTTAAATTATCCGCAGGTCCCTTTGGGCATTCCGACTGCAGGTGCAGCTGCAGCTGCATCTACAGATACAGATACCCAGCATGAAGACACTAACTACAAAATTTCGTAATGCGTGCTGCACCCCACATCCATCTGGTGAGGGTCAGAGGGGGTGTGTGGGAACTTTAAGCTTTGACAGCTGCTGCTAAAGAGTTATATACACTGCACAAATGACATTTGGTAAGTACATTCGTACATACATAATATTCAGCTTATGAATTTTTAATTCGACTAAAATTGTATGAGCTTCAAGAACAGCTAACTAATTTTGCAATGCTTACACTAGAAGTCAACTCAGTTAAACAAAGAGTTTTCACTATATTGGTGCCCAAGCCAAAACCAATAATAATCTTGGACATATATTAAATAAGCTATTAAGCTATAGTATATCAAATAACGAATTGAGTAAATCTTATCTCAACAGTACAATTGAAAAAGCTACAGCTCAGCAAGCACCCAACTAATAATTTGAGTCTGATTTGATTTTTTAAATTAGTTAAATTGTTAAATTCATCAATTTAAATAATTATTCTTTTAACGAGGCAAATTTCCTTTTCATTTCCACTTAAGAATGTTTTTCTACTTATATAATTATATAATATTTGTAAATAATAATATTTTATAATATAAAAAATACTATTAACAACAAAAAATTATATTTTGCCATCCAGCTCCTTTACTTTAAATATCAATAATTCCACTATACGCTTTGATAAAATAAGCACGAGTATAAAGCATGTCTGAAAAATATTTTATATAATATATGCATAACATATAGTCCCTGTATCTAATTAAATTCATAAAGATTAAAGAGTTTTACAGCTTTTAATATTTTATATTTTAAGTTGTGATGTTCTTTTGAATATAAATGTCACTAAAATGACTAAAATGTCTAAGATGACCCTTTTTTTACAAGCCTTTGTTCCCTTTTTTGGCTAAAGCCACAAATACGTAAACCGCAAAACTTGACCACGTATAAACTTAATTAGTGCTGAAAATCTAATAGCTTTGTGGCCTTCATTTCACTCGACTAGTTTTCCAGCTGGCAAATCCGCTTAACTCTACTAAAATTTGTCTGAATTAAAGGATTTGAAAACGTGTTATAAAATACAGAGTATGCTGCTGACCCGTGTTTTTCAGTCTCCCATACACACTCCACTTAAGAGTAACCATAAACTTTGTAGCATTATTTGCCATTCAGTTTTTAAAGCCCGCAGCTCAAAGAGAGCCAGTAAAACTAGCCAAGCAAATTTTCTGGTTAGAAAAGGAAAAGCTGCGCATCTGCTGTGTATGAGGCATGCAACAATGTGTGCCGCAAACATATTTGATGTCTAGTTATAAACAATTTGCTGTTAAATTATGCCTGTGCTGAGAGAGCTGAGTGAAGAGTGTCGTAAAAAGCGCATGAAAATGTTTGGCTGCGTCCAGCATAATATAGAACAGAAGAAAACCAGTAAGAACGTTGCTATCGGGTGTAACCGACTGAGCAATACATTTAATACATTTATTAGTATAGAAAAATGTTGATTTTTATATTTTATGGGCGTGTTAAATTAAAACTACTCGGATCTTTAGAGATCAACAACTATCTTTTTGCAAAAATTTTACCAAGACGGACGTAATATAAGCCCAATATACTATTTTCACATCATTAAATAGTAAAGCGAATAGAAAACATAAGCCACAAAGTCTTTGCAACATTTTGTGGTAGGTTTATAGTGTTAAAATACAGGGGGCAGCTATTTATTGAACAATAAAAGCGTAAAACATAAAAAAGGAAAGACATGGTATATCTGTATAAACAGAGTGAAAGGGATGTAGAATAGTGACATAAAAGGACAAGCACTTAACATGTGTGAAAAATGTGTGTGTCCAAGGCGAAAGCCACAGCCAAAAGTCGTTAGCCAGAACGTGAGCGCAGCAAAAGAATGCAATACACACTTCTTGAGCGACCCAAAACGAACAACCGAAACTGCGACCAGCAAGCTCTCATCTAGCTAACCTCCCCCTCTCGCACCCCATTCAACTGCGTATGACCGCATTTAAGTGCAACAATTCCGTTTTGCCACACTTTGCAGCGGTTTTCGTGCTGCACGCGCATCGCTCGCCTTGCAAATTGCCATAAAAATTTCAAACGCCACAAAATATGCAACGCTCAAATTTGTGCAGCCAACTGCGTGCCAGTGTGGGTGTGCGAGTGTGCGTGTGTGTGTTTTATACAATGCGTAGCTTGGCGCATTCAATTTTGTTGATTTTTTTTGCATACTTTTCACCGCTGTGTTTTGGACTTTTTTGTTGTTTTTGTATTAAACAGCGCACGTTTTTTCACACCTGTCAAACGTGGCTGCGGAAGGTGGAGGGGGAGATGAAAGCCGGTTGCCTTGAGCGAACTGAAAGCATTTAGCTATGCAATTCACTGACTATTGATATATGCTTCACATTAAGTGCTAAATGCCGGGGGGATAAATGAGATGAGAGGTCCTTTAAAAGGGCTAAAAAAGATTGTCAATTTATAGAGTAAGGCAAACATTAAAAATTTACAATATAATAAAATATTACATAATAAAGCATTTAAAATAATTGAATGTACAAACATTTCATAGTAAGATTTGAAGTTTAACTGATATAATAATGTTCAAATGCCAAATTTTTTACAGCAAAAATCAAAATCATCTCACAACAATTTCTCAGCTGAGCTCGCTCTTAATAGAATAAAAACAACTTGTGCCCGGAACTAGCTGCCATTAGGTAGAGCTGCACATACGGAATTTAATATTACAAACAATATCAAGTTAATCTGGGCACGCACCTAACATAGAGAAGCAACTGAATTTGATGTACGTTTGCCAAGAACTTGATATATGAAATCTTTAAATGTTTTCTGCACTTTTTTGGTTCAATAAGTATTCCAAGTGCCTTGCGGCTTACCATCTCTTAAGTGCCATGCGATTTAAAGCCTTGTAATGTTCTCCCTCGACTATACTGCTCCACTTTTTCCAAAGTTTGTTTTAAGCCAAAACTGTTTTCGTCACCCTTTTGTGTCTCTCTATTCTTCGCTCACTTTAAAGCAGCTGCTGCAATGTTTAGCGCTTGGCAAGTAACCTAGTGACAGCAGTGTAATGGTTGCAAGCAACACACATGCAACCTGTCACATATTTTTCTACCCTCTCTCTTTCTCTTGAACACTCCCGCCCTCTCGAGGCACACAAAACTTTCACTTGTGCTTAGCCTGTAAGTATGCAACAAATTTTGTTTTTCTCTTTTTTTTCTTTTTGTTTCGCATCTCATGACTGCTTGACAAGCAGCAACCCCCCCCCCCCCTCGCTATGCTTGAAATCTTGCTTAGGGGGCAAAGGGGTGGTTGCGGTTGTAAGCACTACATGAAAACCAGTGAAAGTCGAAAGTCCTTAACTTTGCCGCCAAACTGCTTGTTGACAATATTTTAAGTGCCGGCAACTTGATGAGCCTCATTCTTTTATAATACTTAAGAATGGGATTTAGTTATTCATACAAAATTGCTTCGGCAATCATAAAATACGGGTTTCCTGACTTATTTTATTATTTGGAGATTAATGTCAATAAGGCTTCCAATTACTTTTTATTACCTTATCTTAAGGTAAAACAAATTTAAGGCTGTTGTATTCTTGTTATTGAAATTAAATTCAAAAAATATCTATTAATTAAGCAAACAAATATGCTCGCTTTCTTGCTATATGAAAAGCGTTTTCTACAATTGTTTGTTAGCTTTATTTTTATTAAATAAGATTAACACCACAACACATATTTTGAATATCTATAATCTATAATTATCGGTTGATTATAGTCAACGTATATTCTGCACATCAATTTCCTTTTTGGAAATATTATTCACAAAAATTTCCATATTTACCAGTATTTTTAGCTTTCGCTAAATTATGTTTTTTCTCCGCTTTTTCTCCGGATGTTTGCTATGTTAAATATCCGCCAGCGCAGCTTAAATAATCGCTGGCGAATTCATCACTCACATTCTCTCCCAATAATGCTCCTCAAGGACCGTGCGTGCAAAGCATTTCCATTTTTTAAATTGAATTTCTCCGGCATTTTAATATTTTATTATTTTAGGAAATTAAAAGCGAAGCCGCCGCCGCCGCCGCCTGTCAATGCCGCGAGGCACAGCCTGAGCATAAGACAGTCAGGAGAATCAGCCACGAAATTAGTTCATACGAAATGCATGATATGTGTGTATAGGTATGTGGGTGTGTGTGCGTATGTGTGTTTGTATTTATTCAAGCTGCTTTATCGCATTAATTTCGCTTAAGCCTAAGGCATGCATAATGGTTTTGCGGAGTACAGGTAGCTAGAGCTACAGATACCTATACCATATATGTATCACGTAGATACTTACTATATCATAAATCTTTAAACTGTCCTTTGTTAACCCACAGTGTGTGTGCTCACATCTAGAGCTACACGTTGGGTTTTCAAATTAATTCACGGCTTCATGATTAACTGTTGGGTTCGCTGGAATTTGCCGTCGGTTGGCAGGTTTTAAATGATTAGCGTGTGCGGCCTTAAATTGTGGTTGAACATTAAGTTGAAATTTACGGGATAGGCCATTGAAAAGCGAGTGGTAAAATGTAATACTAACCTGCAATCAAACCATTACAAAAACTAGGCTAAAACATAAACTTTGATATTGAAATTCAGGGTGCGCAATAGCAAAGGAGACTTACGAAAGGTGTTCTGCAATAACTTACATTGTATTTCGAAGTGACCCCTGAGATTCCGAGAAATTTTCAAACGGAGTAAAACAGAAGTATGTTGTGCACCAAAATAGAAGAGCTCTAAAATAAACCCTAAAAATCTATTTTGTGTAATATAGTCATTAAAATTAATATAAAGTATACAATTTTATAAATATATATTTTATTAAGATTATTTTACATGTGATAAAAAAAATAAAGTTTACTTTTATTACAAACCAGACCTTTTTTAATTTACATATAGTTAATTATATATATTGCTAAATACACATAAAATTTTTATACGAAGACATCAGAATTTCTTTACCTATCTTATAAATTTTATCTCACCTATATGATATCAAATCGAAAAAATACCAAATTCCATAAAGCTGAGAAGACATCACTAAGATTCTCCCCCGTGTTTATCTTCCGTGCATTGCAAGCAATTTGTATTTTCCAAATGTTCGTTTCGTATTTCTGCGCTATAAATATAAAGTGAAAATCCGCCCTTAAGTGCATTTTAGTCACCACCCACAGCACCCCGCTAGATTCATTTCATAACGCATTATTGCAATCCAAAACCAGTCACGGATTTTATCAATAATTTCATGTTAAAATTGCTTTATTTGAGGAAGCCCAAGAACTACCCTATAAATATACGAAAAGAAAACACACACACACCTACAAAGTTGTTGATTAATGCATTTTGGTAATAATAATAATTTTCTTTGTTGTTGTTTTTCTACTCTTGCTGTTAGCTTCTATCAAATTTCTTGCCTTTCTGTTGCTGTCATCTTTCATTTTACAGCTGGCATTTCGCAATTCGCTTCACATTTGCACTTTAATGGCTTCATTTGATGTGTTGCTGATGTTGCCACGAGCAACACACGGGACACAATGCACGGAGGTTGACACGACGGCTGCAACGGGGTTGCACTACGCAGGGGGGCTGCTCGAGCTACATGAGTTGCAATAAGCCTCAACACGTTTTGTTTTTTGTGATCAAACAAAGTAACTATAAACTGCAAAATTTGTTAAAGATTTTTTTTTTTTTAGAAGTGTGCCAAATAAAACGTAAAAAATAGTATAAAAAAATATTTTTTAAATTGTATTTTTTTGTTTATACCCTCCCTGAAGGATTTGAGAATTCGTCACTTAAACAGTAAATCACAAATTCAAAAATTAAATAATTATTTATTATTATAATATACATTTATATAACAAGTTTTTTTATTACTATAAAAATTTTAAAAATTTTAAAAGTAATATATAACATATACATTTTAAGGTCTTTTTTCGATTAAGCTACCTTAATATTTATTATATTTAGCTGCCTTTGGGTTTTCTCATTAATTTTGTGTTATGCCTTTTGCTTAAAGTTTTCTTTATTTTTATAGTTTTCTTTCTTGTTTCTTTTGGTCTTTTGCGCTGTTCATAAGTTTTAAGTAATTTAACTTTTGACGAGTTTTCATTCTTTGGAGCTTAACTAAAGTGCGTTTGGCATTAAAAAAAAACTGGCAAAGTTTTAATGCAAATTTTGTAAAGAATGTAAAAATGCAAGAATTTTTATAATCGTTTTAAAATTGTTGCTTAACTTTAATATATTGAGAAAGTTCAGTAGAGCGTAAATTAATTGAAAAGTATTGCTCAAGTATTGCAAAGCTGTAAAAAGTTGTAGAAAATGAAAGCTATTTTTTAACACGAATAGTTAAAACCAAGGAAATGTGTGCTATAAAAGTGTTATTAAAATGGGTGGCAACGTTAAAATGGGTGACAACGTATAAGAACTTAAAACAAATTAATTAGGCAAATAAGAAAGCATGCACATGCTCAAGTTGGCAAAGAAAGTTTTTTAAATAGCTACTTTACAAATCTTTTTAATCTTCATAATTAAAGCTATATATTTTCCGCAGTTTTATTTGAATTTATTGACAAACATTAAACTTGTTGATATTTGGCCAAGTTTTGCTTAACTTTATGTTATTGAAGCAAATAATAAATAAAAAGCAGAAACCTTATAAATTGCAACTCAAAAAGGCGCAAAGAAAAGTGGCAGAAAAAAGCCCCTCAAAAGAAAAAGCTTGGTGGTTTTATTTATTTACTTTTTTTACGTGCTTTTATTCTCTTTGCTGCTTTCTGAATTTTGCCACGCCCCCGCTAGAGCATTTGTGTATTTATGATTATTGTTATTGCAGGAACCTCCTCCCCCGTCCTTTGTTGCGATTCTCTCACCCGCGTGTTAAATTTAGGGCACGGTCATCAATGGCTGCCACAGCTGCCGCTGGCGGTTGTCGCGTCTTAACAGCTTTTTCGGCGATGTCGCTTAAGAAATCTTAACAGGAAATACAAGTACGTGTGTGTGATGTGAGTATGTGTGTGTTGTGTTGTGTTGTGTATGCTACTTGCCAGTGGCTATTCGCGTGGTTCACACGTGCTGGCAATTACACAGCAGCTACCGCAAGCGGAAATTGAAAATGTATTGAGTACGGGCCATAGGCAGCTTCCGAGTCAAGTTTCCGTTGCTTGGGGCAGCAATATATACATACATACACACACACAGACACACACACACACACACATAAGCAGCCATGCTCAGATATAACCACACATTTGCTCAGATGGCTCCCCTACTAGCTCTGCCAGCGAAAATTGTTATGAACTTTCTGTGAAAAATTATTTGGAAATTTTTTCGTGCTGACATGCGAGCTTTTCATTTGCACACTTTTCTATTATGAATGGCATACGCCTGCATGTTCCCAGCTACCTCTTTATCCTCGCACATCTCACACACCCCTTGCTTTGTTATAACGCTTCAAGGCTTCTTTTTGACTTTGAACTGCAATAATAGCTCACATCTTCGCTTCAGATATTCTGGTTCGTTTTGTGTTGTTGCTTTTGTAACTCACATATTCCACATGCTCAGCGCTGTTGGCATGCGAGCGCCTCGAAATATGCAGCATTTCTTGCATGCCAGCTGATTGCATTACATAACTTAAGTTATGACGGTTGGAACAGTGTCATCCACTGCGTAATGTTGCCTTCATAGAAATAGAGTGCAACTAAGCCAAACAATAAGGCGAAGCTCTTTCGTGCCTTGCAATTTGCATTATAACGATAAGTGTATTGCTTTCGTCCTTTAAAACGTGTATATACCTAGTTTGAATGCGGGATATTATGAACTAAGAATGGATTTCAACCTAAAAAATATAATACACGTTAAACATTTTCCTCAAATTTTTTCAAAGTATTTACAATTACAGTTAACATTGTAATTATTTTGCTGAATTCACATGGTTTTCAGGCTCAGTTAATTTGAAAAATAACTCCACAAATTATCTGCAGTTACTTTTGAAAATGCAAACACGAAAGTCTCAAATTGTTGCCTACTTTTGGGGAGCTCCTAATGAGCTGTGCCCGCATTCAACATTCAATTGCAAGACAAATCAAATGTGGCTACAAAGGGAAACTAAACCAAATTTCAATCAATTTGTACTAACAAGCGACAGATTGCAAATCTAACGAATCAATTGCACTGCCAAAGGAGAGACAAAGAGGTAGAGAGGGAGAGAGTTTGAGACAAAGGAGCAACTATAGAGAATTTGTGAGAGAATCGTCTGCTTAAGGCCGTAGTACAAAAATTGCGATAGCGATTGCAATGCAAACGGCGAATTGGCAACAAATTTCGCATTTCATTACAGTCCACCCAAAAATCAGCTAAAGAGGCCAGACAAACGGGCATGTGGTAAGTGAGGGAAGAGAAGGGGAAGAGGGTCGTTGCACTAAATCGATTTGTGTTGCAAGCATTAAACGCCCTGAAAAGCGACTTAAGCCCTGGCAGAGCAGAGGACATTCACAGGACAGACGCTGGACATGCCCACAGAAAGTGGCATCATTACTCAAGCAAATGGGGCCATCGACAGCATCAGTCGATGAGATGAACCCATGGCCCAACTACCCAACTACCGGGTAGGGAGTCTCGGAATGCAGTACAGTACAGTACAGAGGGAAGTACATCGAGAAGAGGGAAGTACCAGCAGCCTTTTGCATGACTCACAGACAGACAACGACAACAACAACAACAACAACAACAACAAGTGCAATCAATTTGTGCCAGACCTGCCCCCTTCCCGCACCTTTATCTTCTTCTTCTTGTGGCACTACTTGCATTGTGGGTGCAAATTACGTGCCCGATGCTGATGCTGGTAATTGAAATGCAAAAATATTTGGAAATTTGCAGGGAACTTACCCAACCTACATACATAGGGCATTGCCAGAAATGCAGCCGATGCGTTAGCATTCAACAGAGGCCAGGAACAACCACAACAACAACAATTGCTGACAGCCGATGATAATAATGATGATGATTATGAGCAGCATTGAAGCGCTTGCGGCTAACGATGATGAGAGCACATATGCGAGCTATACAAAGTGCAAAAAAATGCATAAAGATGAAGACTATATTCGAATGCGTGCCTATAGGATATACCCTAGAAATACGTCTAAGGGGCATTTATATTAATTTATGTAAATAATTAAAAATTAGAGACAGAGTATCTATCAGTGATCAAATAAATCGGATTATAATGTCCCAATAAACAAGTAGTTAATTTAAATTTATCTGCGTTTGTATTATCAGAATTTTCGAACATAAATATTTGGCTGTAAAAGAATAGAGGTTCACGGTGAGAGTTACGTACCTTAGCCATTAAAAATGTGACTGAAAATCAGATACTTCCCAAATACTGTTGGAATTAAGAAATTATATATGTTTATGTATTGATGGTCGGTTTTAATCTCTGTTATTAAATAAATTTACCTCTACACATTGATTATGATCAGTATTATAATATCAAAAATATGAATTTAATGTTTTCAAATCGAGGATAATCGAAAATAATAATATTGTAGAGTTGCATTTTTTTATTTAGAATTATTTAAGAATAATGCCTTTTAACAACACGTGTATACCCTGTTTTATACTTGCCTTTCACAGAGTTAACTTTCACAGCGTATTTAAAATTTTTTCAATGCAATAACTACAACTACAACATCCGATTACGATTAAAAGTGCACACAATATATATCGCTTATATATTGCATCCCTTGATATGAGCTGAGATAGTTTGCAACCCAGATACAAGTATTTTGTAAAGTGGTTTTGCTGTTGTGTTGAAGTGGTTGCACCCTCTCCCTCCAGAGTTGAGTTGAGTAAAGTTGAGTTCGGTTCGGTTTGGTTAACTCACTTGGCTTCATTGCTTTTGTTTTCGCTTGAATGCTTCTGGCAATTTCAATGCAGCTGCATCGACTAGCTCACAGTGCGTATGCGGAATATTTGTGCATACTATGCAAGGGCATGAAATAGTTCAGTAAATCATTGAACACTCAACACAGGCGCAGTGCTAGGGCCAGCCAAAGGATTGTTTTCTGCAATGGATTATTCTGACAAAACAGAAATATCATAAATTAGAGTGAACTAGATATTAACTTTGATTAATTTCAATAAGATTGCTTTTTGATACGATTTTAATATGCTCTTCAGGATAATTATAAATATAATAAATGTCCATGAAAAAGAGATGTATAAATTTATTTTTAATATAAATTAAATTTTTGTTATAAATTAAACGTGTTTACCAGATATTAAGATAGCGAGTAAGTAAGATAGTAAAAGAGAGAATGTTTTTAGCTCGTATAAAGCTTGAACTGTACCGGAAAAGCTCCTGCCTCTTATGTACACGTCTCTCTCCGACAATTTCAAAATGTTTTTTTTTTTTGTGCAATACACTTTAATTTCCATTGAAAAATTTAATTTAACCACCTGGCGAGAATCGTTTGCAGTCGCTTGACTTTCCGATCAAATAATACTACATCCTGTGAAAAGTTGCAGCCATTTCAAAAAGTCAATAAATTCCATGCGGTGTCCACATACACACTCCTACACACACACTGCAACAGTGTGTGCCGAATGCCAGCGGATTGCTGAAATGTGTAAAAGGACAACCAGATGAATGACCGAAATGGAAGTCACCAATGCAAATACCCGTAGTTAACCAATAAAATTCAAAGATTGCGATTTTTTAATTCCTTTTGGTGTTTTATATACACAATGCCAATAAAAAATTCGTTAAAACTGAAAGTTTAAAAATTTTAAAATGTATGTAACAGGCACTCAGAAAAAATACCTTGAGGTTTTTAATGCGTAATTTCTATTATAAACTGTACCATAGGCAAGTCCAGCTATCGATAGACCATTGAACTTATGAATCTTAGATTCTATATAAGCTTGATTGTACTTTAATTGAATGTATATGATTTAACTAAATAATTCCGTTAAATATTGTATTTTTACTATAAAAGTGTGAGAGAATTAAACTTTTTTATAATTGATTAAATTTAAATTATATTTATGAATTTCTCAAACGTAGCATCGTTCATTTAAGAAATATTAAATCATATCGTACTTATGCAAATGTTGCTATAAATTGCAAATTTTTTCGTCTACAGCTGCAAAGCAGTTTCGACCTAAAAATGATTGTCAAAAATTTGATGCTCGTAAATCATTTTTTGACACAGCTGTCGCGTTTGCACCAAACTGAAGACTATTTTACTGGCCAATTTTGACAAGTGTTCGCATCAAAATGAGTGATGCAACTTTCATGATTGTGAGGCAACGGGTAGCAACAAGGAACCAGATATCGTTGAGTCCAAATAGTGGGAAAGTTGTTGACTGGCGTCCTCAACTCCGACGGGCAACCCATTTCAAATGAGTTGGCCATTAAATTGTTTCCATTTGCCGTAACTTGAGATGATGAGGGTTGCTGCATTAACATGTGGCATTACGTTACAGTTTGACATTCACTGCTCCCACGGGTGCAGTTTGGATATGCCTTTATATCTTTATTAATGTTATTATCATTTCGAAACGTATATAATGTAATGCATTGCAATTAATTGAAAATCACATTACAGTGTTTTTCAGATTATTTATAACTTTTCATTAAAATATTCAATAAATTGCAAATGTGTAAATTATATAAAGTCAGTCATGAATGTAATTGGGCTTCTCTTTAAATACAATTAAATCCGCACAAAAGTGTCGCTCATAATTTATAAAATCATGTGATTTAAATGCAAGATAATATTCCCACTATTCAATGCCATCAATTGAAACGCAAGCCATGTGCCATATGATTTCCACGTTTTTGTTGTTGTTTTTTTTCTTTTTTATTGCCTTTTATGCCGCCTTTCATGTCATTCTTATTTCAACCACACGCTATGCTGATCAATTTTAAATATAATTTTACAATTTTCCCACAAATTTATCAATTATAATTTACAGTAGTCCCGCCTGTTGTTGAGGGTTGGTTTATTCACTGTCTATAAATTGCATTTTACATATGCATTTTAATTATTTTCCACACAAATAAATTGAAATTATTTTGGTGGCCAACATAACATACAAATAAAACACTTACAAAATATTAAACTTAATTTGTATGCATATTTCATTTCAAAAATTATGTTATTATTTATGAGGTAGTTCATATGGCAAAAATTATGTACAATTTTTATACCCTGAACCCATTGAAAATGGGTAAAAAAGGGTATAATGCTTTTGTGCAAATGTATGTAACAGGCAGAAGGAAGCATCTCCGACCTCATAAAGTATATATATTCTTGATCAGCATCACTAGCCGAGTCGATTAAGCCATGTCCGTCTGTCTGTCCTGTCTGTCCGTCTGTCTGTATGAATGAGACTACAGAAGCTAGAAAGCTGATATTGGACTCATTCGGTTCGTATATACCATACGCTGATCAAGTTTATTTCAAAAGATCGATATCTCTTTCCGTTTTCATATTATCGATATTTATCGCTTTTTTGACTCGGTTTTTTAGGCATAACTCCCAAACCATAGGAGCTAGAGCCACCAAACTTTATTTTTATTTTATTTTATTATGTTCGCGAAAAGCATACGAAGAATTTAAAACATTCCGGGTTTGGATACCTCCCCCCAATCGCCCCCCATATCGATAAAAACCATACAGACCGCAAATCAAACACTACAGTCTTGCAAATTGGTTTGCACATTAATTTTGATACACTGAATAAGTCCTGAAAATTTCTTAGCGATCATACATTTCGTTTACGAGCAAATCAAGAATTTCATTACTGTCGTGGGGCCAAGCTGCAGCACAAGCAATTTCTGTGTTCATGTGCACACACACACGCAAATATGCAAAATTTTGTCTAGCGTTTTTCTTGGAATTCTTTCTGCATAGTAAAACTGAATTTTATAGTAAGATTTTTAATCGAAGCAGTGGCGCAGCTGTTAGGAGTTGTGCAGCTAAGGCTGAAGGACCCGGGTTCGAAACCCGCATGAGACAGTGTGAAGTTTATTGTTTTTTTTTTTTAATTATCAATAATTATTATTAATATTTATAATTTTTATAACAAAAGCAGAATTTTCTTAGCAATTCGTTGAAATTTTTATTGTAAAAGATGCTTAAGATGCTTATATCATAGGCGAACTTGAATGGGAGTTTGGTAAAGTGGATAAGAGTTCCGCTTCTGAAGTAGAGGGTCGCAGGTTCGATTCACGGCCAAGCTGTGATGCGTTTTATTTTTCGTTGATAATTTCGGATTAATTTTTTTTTTATTTTTAACTATCTCAATACTTATTAAGTGCCGAGAGTTTGTGTGTATGTGTTAAATTCTGGGTTCAGGGTATCTCCTAGTCGGTAGGTCCCGACTAGAGCAATCTTACTTGTTTTTATATATTATGATAAAAAATTGGGATTAGATTTATAAACTTTAATAAACAGTTAAATAAAATTTAATAGTTAACGATGACTGGTCTGACTGTAATAAAAACATTGTTATTATTTTTACTTATAATATATTTTATTTTCTGGAAACCATTTTCTTTTTGTTAAGAATTAAATAAAAATAAAAAAATAAGTCTTATATCTATTTAGTTTGCCCTGAATCAATTTTATATTATAGATATATTCTATATATAGATATATTTTAAATTCTAAGCCACCCCATTACAAACCTCCAAACAAAACTAGACTGCTGCATATTACATCAGCATTGTTCATTGAGACCCTCTAAAGGTGCATGTATAATTTAACATTTGCCAAATAGATTTCCCTTTTAAAGAGACAATGTGCATTTAAGCAAATGGATGCTCTCGTAACTCGTCTTCAATTAGCATTTTTGAGATTATTCGGTTGAAGTCTAATGGCCAAAAATGTGATTTGCTACGTAAGGAAAAAGAGATGCGTAACTCGGCAGAGCGTGACACAAGCAACCCTTAAAAGAAAACTGTCAGACACATTTTGACAATATATTGCTCCCCAATCGCCATAAAAAGCAGAGCTCTAGACCAGGTTCAAATTTACAGCAGCTGATCTTTTGCTTTATTAAATTTTTTGTTTACCTTTTTTTTCGCCAAGCAAAAAGTTTCGCTCTTTGTGTTACCCTCGTTAATGCGGTCCACGGGCTACACACAGGGGACAGTTTGACATGCATTTGCGCCAAGGGTTGCCAGCTGCCCCGCCTGCTCAATATCGTGGGCTGCCTGTCTTGAGGGTAAGCCAGCCTACCTGATTGCAAAAAAAAATAAAAGAAACACGAAAAACTCAATTCCAACGTGGGCTACATAAAAACAATTATGTTGTATCTAAGCGACTGAGGGTAGATTTGCTCGGTCTGACTAACCCCAAGGAGGGGGTCACCCTTATGGAAAGCTGGCATATGGGCAGTCCTAAAAACTCTGTTATTTCTATCATAAAACTAGCCTAAGGCAGCGTACATATTATGTACATAACCCAAGCAAACCTTAAATTAGTTTATTATCAGTCTTAAGATTTGCCTGGCAACCGTCCGCATAGCCCAACAAAGCAACTGGGCGTGGCAAGGCATAAATAAACTCAATTTATTGTTTGCTTTTAGCAAATAAATAGCAAAAGCCATAAATATGCATGCAAAAGTGTTTGCTCCTTTTATTTTTCTGTGGTCTCTGCTTGTGTGTGTGTGTGTGTGTGAGGCAATTCTGGACGCACAACTGTAGATGTTAGGCGCCACCCAAACTACCGATTGCTTGGCTAAAAACGTCTACACATTCTATAAATATTTAAACAAAAGCTAAGCGCTCACAATTGTGCAATAAAAAATAAATAACAAATACAAAAAGCATAAAAAGCAACAGGCAAGAAAACAATTTCAAACAAATGCAATATTTGTATGCATGAAAATGGCAACACTGGCTGCCAAAACTATGTGAGCAACACTTGTGCAGCATCTGAAAATTGCTATTAAATGCTCCAACAATTATTAAACATCAAAGTTTTAATATATATTTAATTTTAAAAATTTTTAAATCAATTGAAAGCACAATAGCCCATATTTAATTTTTTTGCTTCAGTTTAAGCTGAACTTAAAGCTCTTCTTAAAGCACAAAATTTACTCATATATATATTAACAAATATATTGTTCCTGACGAACGCCTGTTTTTGAGCTTGACCTGACCTGACACAACGTTGGCACAGAGTTTGTCTTTTTTACTTAACCTGGCTGTTGGGAATTGTGTGACAGATGGAACGCTCCTCAAAAGGGCTAAAAGCTGTAAAATGTCACACAAAAGCTGAGTAAAATGTCAACTGCAGTTGGCAATGTTGTTGCAAATTTTACAACAGCACACGTAACGATGTTTAAATGTGCACTTCACGTATTCATTACAACTAAAATATTTGAGAATATGTTAATATGTTATTTGTTATGATAAACCTTTTACTAAGTACTCCACCATTGGCCATGTAAATCATAAGTTCAAGTAGAGCCTAATATAACTTTACCTCAATTTTCAATTTTGTAAACATTTGATTTGCCTTCTAGTTTCTCATGAAAAATCCGCATTAAATACTTCTTAAGCTCAAATTTCGCATATTCTTCACTTTTATGATAACCCTAAACTTTTAAAAGCATAGCAATCAAGTGCTTTAAAGCCTTGATTTAATACAACTAACTAAATACAACTAAAATATGTGAGAGTGTGTTAATAAATAATTAATGTAACTATACCTCAGTGTTTAACTGCTCTCTAGTTTCTTAGGTTTTTACAGTTGAGCTTAAGTTTCGCATATTCTTCACTTTTATGATAACCTTCAAATGTTAAAAGCATTCCAAACAAGTTCTTTGAAAATTTGATTAAACCCGAGGTTTTGTTGATTTTAAGTTCATATTAAGTTGCGAAATGAGCTATTTAAGAGTATTAACGTATGGCGAAGCTTTTATGAGCTTTCAGACTTATTATTCTGTGCTCGAAAGCTAACTTTTGTTTGACCATGCTTTAAAGTAATCAACAGTTCAACTAGACAACTTTACAGCACATTTAAATCTAATTGAAGCATGTCAATGACCACAGCGCATTAACGATCATCCACATAATCAACTATCGTCTTTCGTTGCGCGCTGTTAATTGAAAAGCAAAGCTGCATAGAAGCTCGCCGCAAGCCGCAGCTTTGGCTCGTCGTCGACTTTCGAGCTTAATTAATTAGCAGCTAATTAAACGGTGCACATATTTATATTGGTCGACGGTCGCGACCACCCACTGATTGACTGCCTGGCTGGCGTTTGTCTGGCGTTGCCACCCAGATTGCCACTGGCCATGTCCGGTAGCTGTGTAAAATTGTCGCTGCTTAAAAATTAACCATTCGCGCTGCCAATTGAGCGTGGCAGACGTGACGAGCGCTTGGCGCAAAAACCACATTCACAGGCAGCCTAGCGACTAATCTGGCAACCCTACCACGCCACCACCCCCCTGTGGCGAATTTCAGCGCATTTGTTAGCCGTATCCGAGCCCCGCTTTACCTTTCTTTTTTCTCGTTCACAGCCAAGTTGATTAATTAAATTGTTGACAATTTTAAAAGCTTGCTGCTGGCTTCTACTTCTATTTCCAGAGTCCACGTTTCGCATTATTCACAGCTTAACATATTACTCTACCTCTCTCTTTCTTTCTATACATTTGCTCTCTCTTTCTCTCTCGTTCGCTGCTTGTTTTTGTAATTTGTTGTGATTTTCTTGCTTTTCTCCCGGTTTACTTTGTTGTCTGTGACAAATGCACTAGAAAATTGGCTGTTTTTGGCTAACAGAATAAGAGAGAGAGAGAGAGAGCCGGAAAATTTGTGGGAAATCATCTATGAAAATGCAGGCAAATGTAACGGTTTTAAGCCTCCGGTTCAAAGTATTCAAACATTTGCGGTTTTGTTGTGAAACAAAGTTGTGGGCGGAGTAGAGAGCGAGCAGTATATGAATTCTGTTATTATAAATGTAAATAATTATGTGTCTGCGGTCTTTGGCAGAGGAGTTGTTCAGTAAATGTATAGACTCTGACTATGAGATATGCTGTAACTTATTTTTTGTTTTGTTTATGTGTGTGATTAATAATAATAATCGTTAATAGTTCCCAACTCCAAATGCTTTTATTATTAATATTCGCTTTGCTGTTTATCGTTTTTTTACAATTCGCAACAAGTTAAAGCTTCAAACATCTACTAAATTAATGTTCGTAAAAGTTTTTACGTATACGGAATATGCTTATGATATACCATCCAAAATAAAATTGGATTAGAAGCCACTTTATTATGTATATGATGCCACTATTCGAATCTCGCATTTATATTTACGACCACTCGCAGCAAATGGCCTGTAAAAGTTAATGTCCATCGGAATCCTGACACACACACACACACACACACAAAATATCCATCTATCCATCACCGCGCGTAGCATTAGCACTTAAATTTGGTGGAAAAGGAGAAAGAGAGAGCAGTGGAGATAAAAGCAGAGAGCAAATATCCATTCCAGCTGTAAGTCAATTTTAATTGAAACCGCAACAAAACAATTAAAACTAAGCTCATCCAGCAACAGTAAACCCTAAAAAGGACACGCTCGCAACGGTTTTTAGTACCGGGTATAAACTTAACTTTGACACCAAACTCAATTAAAATGTTGGATAAAAATTGCATATGTATGCGGACAGCGGGAAGTATCTTTAACTAGTATGTAGATCCTATCCGGACCCGGTTGGCTACACTTGCCGTTGCTGCTCTGCTGCATAAATTAATAAACTTGATAGAAACCGATGCACTGAGCGAAAAACATTGTTTTAAATTCTAGTTATCTAATTCCAGTTATAATTCTCTTTATTTTTCTCCTTCTCTTAACATTTGGAATATTTTAAAATTATTATTGTTATTGTTTTAAAAATGTAAAAATGCTTTGATAAAGAATTCAAGTCTTTTGCTTGCAAACATCATGACTTTAATCAAGGTATGAATAAAAAAAGAAAAGAAATGATATTTGATTCAAAAACTCGCAATATTTTCTTCACGTGTAAGGCCTGGAGAAGCAACTAGCATATAAAACTAAACGAGCTTTCAGCGCTGGGCGACACGTACGCAGAGAGTGGCTGCAATTAAAATTTTAGTGCTCAAGCGGATGCGGGAACAGGGAACAGAAAAGCCGTGAGTGAGCGATGGTGGGGGGATGGGAGTTGTGGGGCGGGCGTTCGATTGTAGGCGTAACATTTGCGACACGTACGTCCGTTTTGCAAGTGCTCAAATTTCAGTACAAACACACGCTGAGCGCTAAGCACACACACACACTTACATACATACACACACATTGGCAGAACCGCCGCTTCCGCTGTTGCAAAACGACAGGCGACATCCTGCTGTGGGCATATATAAATTGTGTTGCATACTTTTATGCTAGGTTGCAGTGGCAGTGCAATGTTGTTGTTGCTGCTGCTGCTGCTTGCTGTTGTTGTACCTGGCAACTCTGCGCCAGGACTTTCGGTCAATGCCAATATTTGTAAAGCGTTTAATGATGCGTGTGTATTGCCATCTCTCACTTGTCTTCCCTCTCTGCTTTTACTCCTCTAAGCCACAGGCATGCACAAGTTTTTGGCAACAGAGAAAAGCCTATGTTGGACGCACACACATACACGAGCACAAACACAATTTGCTTTTCAAAAATGTCAACACATCGCACAACAATAAACGCTTGGCAGGGTTGCCAACTGCATGTCATGTTCATCACTGCAACCCATTGAAAGTACAACATTTGAACCTTTTAAAATCAATTTTTAGAGATTTTCGCTAAAGTTGGCAGTGATGTAAATATGTAATAAGAAAAATAAATACTCAAAATAAATACATACAATTAAAAAAAATATTATTATAATTATTAAATTATTGCTGTATATAATAAACTTTGCAGAAAAAAAAGAACTTCTAATAAACGCTCTCCTAACTATTTTAAATTAACTTACAAACAAACTCTTTGCAATTTTCCTTTTGTATATTTTCTAGTTTAATATCCTGGCTGGTAATTAAATTGCCTATTAAAATGTAGTGTAGTAGAAAGTGCCAACCATTTTTGCTGTCAACTCATTCGTAAGGAATTCATGAAAGAAATAATTCCGGTTTTATTTAACAACACTGGTTCTTGCCTTAGCTCTAACAACCCGAACTTTAACACTTATTATAACATTTCTTCTGTTCAAATTTCCACACTTAAACATAAAATATATCTGTGTTTGTTCCCCTTGTGGCATTTTAATGGGCCGCAACAAACAAAAGTTCTGACCACAAAATGCCAGCTGACAAAAAAAGGCCCAAGAACAACAAAATTCTTGTAAGTAATTGCAAAATTGTTGCAATGCAACATTTAAATTGTAATTTACTAAAGAATTTCATATAGAATAAAATTCTTTTATGACTAAATTCCAGGCACCACATGCCCATCTGGCAACCCTGGCCATTGCCGTACAGTTTAAGGGTCACATGGCCCGAAACATGCGTGAATAAATCAAAACAATTTCGTAGAAATTCAACATTTCAAATAAATACCAAGAGTAATTATGAAAACGCAATTATGAAAACGCAGACACTAAAATTTGTTGTGATTGTGTGTTGTTGTTGTGGGTGTACGTGTACGTGTACAGTTATTTAAAACAGTTGCCCAGAAATTTGCAAACATGTTGTTTGTTTTTAATGGCAACGACTTCCGCATTAATGTAATTATGGGATTTAGTCGCAGCTCTGTTTTTGTTGTTGTTGTTGCTGTTGTTATTTATAGTTTATGGTGTTTGTGTTGACGCCAACACTTGTTGTTATTTCGGTTGTTAAAGTGTGTGTAATTAAATGTCAGCTAGTATTTGGTGCTGTGACAGCTACACGCACCTAATTTGACACTAACATGCACTTAGTTTGACAGCCACAAGCTGATTATTCGACAGTCGCACATTAAGAATTCATGCAGTTTGACAGTCACACGTTGAACGTGTGAAAGTGAAGTTTTTGACTGGCACGCGAAGAGTTTGACATTCATTCAACACGATTCGAAAGCTTTTTTACTCCCACACTTTATATGTATTTGTTGGTCTCTGGCTGAAAGTTTGACAATCACTTTTTGTATGTTTGATACTTGTAGTTAAATTGATTTATCGATTGATTAGTATAAAAAGGTACATTAAAGTTAAAACTGAAAACGTCTAAAACAACGCGAACTTTATATTTGCTTGTAATGTTAAAAGAAAATCAAAACACTGATTTCTTTTCGATGTGTCGACGATGCATCGATGATCGATAAAATATTTATGTTCATTTCCGAATAACATTGCAAAAATAACACATAGAATATCATATCGAAATATAATATATATATCGATTAAACCCGATATTAATTTTTTAAATTTGTCGAAATTCAAATGGAAGGAAAGTAACTGAAGAGATTAAAATGTTTTCTAAAATAACGATGCATTTCACTTGCATCGAATTGAATGATATTCGTCGTTTTTTTTTTTTTTTGCCTAAGTGTCGCATATTATTTTCGATATAATATCAACTGCCACACTAATCTTTTGAGTGGAAGAATTTTTAACATTCTTTAGTTGTTTATTGTGATGTTTCTTATGACATTTGAGTCGCTTTCCCCACTCAACTATTGATATAATTAGCGATCGATCTCACCGAAAACGATATCGAGCGAACCGACTATAGCCACAATATCGGCCAGCAAAAACGACGGCGACAACTTGCTCATCAGCGCCAGATGCGCATAGGAAGCGGGCCGAATCTTGCAGCGATAGGGCCGCGAACTGCCATCGGAGATGAGATAGACGCCAAACTCGCCCTTGGGCCCCTCAATGGCGGTGTAGGTGGCGCCCGGCGGCACACAGTAGCCCTGCGAGAAGTGCTTGAAATGATGGATCAGCTCCTCCATGCCCGTCTTCATTTCGCGACGTTGCGGCGGCATTACCTTGCGATCGTCCACCCGAACATGGCCCGGCGGCATCCGATCCAGGCACTGTAAAATAATGTGGCACGATTCGCGCATCTCACGAATGCGCACCAAATACCGATCGTAGCAATCGCCCTGCGACCCGATGATCACGTCGAACTTCATGTCCGCATAGGCGTCGTAGGGCTGATGCTTGCGCAGGTCCCACCTGATGCCGCAGGCACGCAGAACGGGTCCGGTGCAGCCGTAGTTGAGGGCCTCGTGGGCCGTCAATCGGCCGATGCCGATGTTGCGCATGCGCCAGATGCGATTGTCGGTGACCACGTCCTCCACCTCATCGATGCGATCGCAGAAGGCACTAATAAAGTTATACAGATCGTGGCCGAAGCCCAATGGCATATCCAGGGAAACGCCGCCGGGTCGAATGTACGCCGCATGCATTCGGGCGCCGGACAGACGCTCCGAGAACTCGAACAGTTTCTCGCGCTCCTCGAAGAGCCAGAATAGCGGCGTTATGGCGCCACAGTCTAGCACCGATGAAGCGATGGCCATCGTGTGATTTGTCAGACGCATCAGCTCCGAGCACAGGGTGCGTATATATTTCGCCCGCGGCGGTATCTCAATGTTCAACAGCTTCTCGACGGCCAGGGAATAGGCCTGCTCGCAGGCCATGCACGAAACATAGTCGAGCCGATCGAAATAGGGCAGCGCCTGCGTGTACGTCTTATATTCGATCAGTTTCTCGGTGCCGCGGTGCAGGAGACCAATGTGCGGATCCGCGGACATCACCGTCTCATTGTCCAGCTCGAGGATCATGCGGAGCACGCCGTGTGCCGCCGGATGGGCGGGCCCGAAATTGATGAACTTGGTGCGAAACGTGCGATCCACGGGCGGAAAATAGCGACCCGATGGCTTTGGCCGATATTTCCACTGATCGCCCACGGGATAAAAAACCGCGTTCTCGAATTTCTTCATGTATTCCGGATCGGGATACCAGTAGTGGGTATCGCGCGGCTTGTAGGGTTCCCCCGGCGGACGTAACGATTCCCAATCCATATCACAATTGGGCTGCAAATGATCGGGTTTCTCGTAGAAGCACTCCTCACAGGTTTCTATGAAGACAGGACTAATGTTAAGGGAATTTATTTGCACTTTTATTGAACTCAAACCCACTTGGACCGTCGGATGCGAAGTAACGTGAATTCGCCCACTTGGGCATGGTCAGTAACCAGGCGGGCATGATGGGCCGCTTCCATTTTAAGCTGTACGAACTCAGATTTAAGTACTTTTGTGAAAATTCATTTCGATAGGCATTAAAGCGATTTATTTCCGATGGGGTAAACAGCTTTTGTGCCAGCTGCCGCACCTTCTCCATATGCCTGGCCATATTATTGGTCAAATCCGATTATTCAAAGATTTTCGTCAACTGTTTTGAGTAAAGTTAAAAGTGAAAACGTATTTATTATCTATAAGGAATTCTTTTAAATGGCGTTTCAGCCAAGGCACACTGGATTGGGTGTGTGTGCAATATAGAATGTATTAATGGTGTTATATTTAAAATGGAATATATGCAGATAAAAGGGTTTCCTGCACCCTGCTGTACATTTTAAAATGATTAATTATGCTAGCTTAGCTTCAGCATACCGTGATAATCGGCTAGTCTTAATGATAAACTGCTTGGAAATAAAATCTTAAGGAAATGATATTTGATCTATTAAATCATACAATAACTGATTCAAAAGTGTTGTCCTTTAGCTAATTTCGAATTTGTAACTTGTTATTCCGGCAGATCTTCGACGATCATTATCACTTTGCGCACCACAAGGTATCGAAGCGTTCGCTGACGCCCGCCTCACATCATCAGACCCGCCTCGACTTGGACGAGCGCGTCCAGTGGGCCAAACAGCAGCGCGCCAAATCGCGTTCCAAGCGCGATTTTATACGGATGCGACCATCGCGCACCTCCTCGCGGGCCTTGTCGCTGGTGGACGCGATGCCCTTCGATGATCCCAAATGGGCGCAGATGTGGTATCTGGTAAGTGTTAAATTGTTTGCTAAGATTTCTGCTGCGATCGGAAAGAGCTAAATTATCGACTCTGCAGAATCGTGGTGGTGGCCTGGACATGAATGTGATACCCGCCTGGAAGCAGGGCATAACTGGCAAAGGTGTTGTGGTGACCATTCTAGACGATGGTCTCGAATCCGATCATCCGGACATTGAACAGAACTATGTAAGCAATAGTGTAATTTTCTGTTGCACAAATAGAATTTAATTTTTTACTGCCCGCTTCCCAACAGGATCCCAAAGCCTCGTACGATGTGAACAGTCACGACGATGATCCGATGCCGCATTACGATATGACCGACTCGAACCGGCACGGGACCCGCTGTGCCGGCGAGGTGGCCGCCACGGCGAACAACTCGTTCTGCGCGGTGGGCATCGCCTATGGGGCGAGTGTGGGCGGTGTGCGGATGCTCGACGGTGACGTGACTGATGCTGTGGAGGCGCGTTCGCTCTCGCTCAATCCGCAGCACATTGACATCTATAGCGCCTCGTGGGGACCCGACGATGATGGCAAAACGGTGGATGGGCCCGGCGAGTTGGCATCCCGCGCCTTTATCGAGGGCACCACCAAGGGGCGTGGCGGCAAGGGCAGCATCTTCATTTGGGCGTCGGGCAACGGGGGCAGGGAGCAGGACAACTGCAATTGCGATGGGTATACGAATTCGATATGGACACTGTCCATATCCAGCGCCACCGAGGAGGGTCATGTGCCGTGGTATTCGGAGAAATGCAGCTCCACGCTGGCCACCACCTACAGCAGCGGCGGGCAGAGCGAGAAGCAGGTGGTCACCACAGATTTGCATCACTCATGCACCGTATCGCATACGGGCACCTCGGCCTCGGCACCGCTCGCCGCGGGCATTGCAGCCCTGGTGCTGCAGTCGAATCAGAATCTCACCTGGCGCGATCTGCAGCACATTGTGGTGCGCACCGCCAAGCCGGCGAATCTCAAGGATTCCAGCTGGTCGCGCAACGGTGTGGGCCGACGTGTGAGCCATTCCTTTGGCTATGGTCTCATGGACGCCGCCGAAATGGTGCGCGTCGCTCGCACCTGGAGAACGGTGCCCGAGCAGCAGCGCTGCGAGATCAACGCCCCACACGTGGACAAGTAAGTCCTTTGGCACAATTCTCCCCCATCCGTGACTGCATACCAGAACACCCTATTTTCTTGTACTTGCAGAGTCATTCCGCCTCGCACACACATCACACTGCAACTGTCCGTCAATCACTGCCTCTCGGTCAATTACCTGGAGCACGTTCAGGCCAAGATCACGCTCACCTCCCAACGCCGCGGCGACATTCAGCTGTATCTCAAGTCCCCGGCGAATACCAAAGTCACGTTGCTGACCTCCCGGTAAGTTTATAAAATTAAAATTATTTGTATTATTATAACTAATTGATTTGAGTTTATAAGTGGTAAAAGTTAAATTTCATACACTCACTGAAAAATGGTAAGGGCTTAACTTGGAAAGTATGCAGAGGATAAATAATACTTTAAAAATTTGATCAACATTTTTTAAATCGAATACTATTACTACTAGTATTTTAAAAATTCCATTAAAGTTGGTCTAATGCAAAGTGTGAGTTAGTAAAAGCGTAGTTAGTAATTGTTTTGAGTAAAAAAAAGCTGAAGAAAAAGTAGTTAGAGAGTAATTAGAAAGCAGACAGCAGCAGCGAAGAGAAATTTAGATTAATTAGAGAGCGAATATTTTTTAGTAGTAGGAAACAAAGACTATTATTAATTAAATTCATTTGTTATAAAATATGCCGCTAACGAGCTTTTACAATAGTTTTATAAAATAAGACATTTAGCATATTGATTAATTATGAAATTAAAATTAAAGTTGTTATTTATATAATTAATGAGTTCAATGAAATTAGTAAATTGCCACGATATTGATCGTTATACTCGCTACTCTCACTAAAATCGAGTCCTTCTTCGTGCTTACTCCAAAAACAGCATACATGACAACTCACGTTCCGGCTTCAATCAGTGGCCCTTCATGTCCGTGCACACGTGGGGTGAATCCCCCCACGGCAACTGGCAGCTGGAGATCCACAACGAGGGACGCTATATGGGTAAGTTCTGATTAAGTTATATACATATATATATATATTAGTTATAGTTCGCCTAATCGTACACTACAATTAACAAATCAATAATCTTACACGCTGCGCTTTCTGTGGAACCTCATCCCATTGCTAACCTGACCCGAACTTGACAAACTTTAGGCCACGCCCTGTTGCGGGAGTGGTCGCTGATCTTTTACGGCACCACGCTGACAATTGATCCCAAGGATCCCATTTCGGTGCCGCGTGCCAGCAGCGGGGAGCAGGCGACCACGCCCAATTCGAGTAGCACTAGCAATTTGCATCAGATTTATTCGCCGCAATATCCACGCATATCACCAAATAACTTCGCCCAAACGCCGGCAGGTGGCGCCAAGCTGCCCCTGGGCAAGATGCCGCCCAATAAATCCAATTTGGTTACCAACAATCCGCTGCTGCTGTTGCCGCCGGCCAAGCAGGGCTATCAGCAAATCTCGGCCACATATGGCGTTATTCTGGCCAAGACCAACAACAACAACAACGGCAGCAACAACAACAATAACAACAGGGGCAATAACAAGGGCAACAACAAAGCCAACAAGGCTAACAAAGCGGGCGAAAAGAATGGCAATGGCAAGGCCAATAAGAAGGAGCAAAACACACAGAACAGCAACAACAACAATAACAGCAGCAGCAGCAGCAGCAACGGCGGCAGCAACAAAAACAAATACTATCGCATATCCCAGCAGCAGCAGGGTGGAGGAGGGGGTGGTGGCAAATCCAAGGGCCAGCCAAATGGGCTGCAAACTCAAAGGCCCAAAGCCAGCTCCAGTGAAAAGTTTTTCGAGGAGAAAACGCGCAAAGTCATCGGCGAAATAAACAACAACAACAACAACAGCAACAACAATAATCGAGGCAGCAACAGCTCCTCTGGGCCACGCCTGCCTGTCAAGGCGGCCAAACAGGTGAAGGACAATGGCCAGGATTCGCGTATACCCAAACTATTCGAGCACTACGAAAAGATTCAGGCCATATTTCCCGAACTGGAGCCCTACGAGGCCAGCAGCGTGCCCAAAACCAAGCCTAGTATGCAGCAACAGCAACAGCAGCAACGGCAACAGCAACAACACCAGCAACAACAACCGTCCCGGAAGCAGGGCAAACAGTTTGAAGTGGAGCTGTTTCGACCCACAACGGGTGGTGCTAAGCCGGGCAATACCAAAAAATCACCATCGGCACCGCCGCCCCCCTCACAGCCCGTTTTGCCAGCGGGCGGCAGCAGCTTTTTGCCCGATCAGCGAATACTCAAAAAACAGCAGCTGCTAATGGCTGCCGCTGGCGTGCTCGCGCCCCACGATGATGATGATGATGATAATGATGGTAATAATGATGATGGCAATATTCCTAATGATGACGACGACGAAGATGACGATGATATTGTGAAGAATGGCGGCCTGCTGCTGGCGCCGAGCAATTTTCGCAAAGGCAGCGCAGCAAATGGTAGCCGAAAAAATTGCATTTAACAAACAGTTCGATTTTTTCTTCTTCTTGATTTAAAAATTAAAAAAAAAATTGCGCTATTATTTATTTGTATAACAACTTTAATTCATAATCAAAACGACCATTTAAATCTTGATTTCATATGCGCCTCTGCAGTTGTCATGCAAATTATCTTCACGCTAAATATTTAGCATGCACCCAAACTATGCATTGTATACTGCACTGTAAAGAAAAACAACTTATTACATTTTTTTTACAATATATTTTTATATCTTTTAACGTCTTTTGCAAAATACAAATTGATATACCTGCCCAATATTTAACATGTACTCTAAAAATACATTATAAACCAAGAGCACTAGATCACTAGAACAAAATTAATAAGTCCTTGTTATGTGAAATTTGCATATTATATTATAAATTATATATTTATCTTCATATTAAATAGTTTACAAGCAATATTACAATACCTTCGTTACCCAGAAGTACATCGAGTGTGTTGAAATTCAACCAGAGTTGCCAGATATAATATTATCTTTTAATATAATATGCTTAAAAAGAAATTTATTTTCTAGATAGCAAAAGTTATACCATCATTACCTTGGTTGAAAGAATTACGTTTAATACTGGAGATATTTTTTTTTATAAATTTCATTATGTATTTTATTTTCTTATTAGTTTAATATGCAAATTTAAGCGCAATTTTGACTGTATGCAAAAAAAAATATTTTTTTTAATTTATTTTCAACGATTTTCTTGTTTAAAGTTTGAACGCCTTTCATCAATCAAACTATAAGCTGCAAAGTGCAAAGTGCAGAGTGCAATTCTCAACTTTTGACTGTTGTTATTAGTGTTGGCTGTCAGCAACCCCAAAAATATGCGCAACATTTTTCATTTGGCCTCAACTTGAAAATTGTGTTTAGGTTTTGTCACATCATTTGTTTTATTTCTCGACAGATTTATTGGCCCTTCACATAAACTCGCCCCCGTTTTCCGAATATACATAAATCATATGCTCGCTTTTTTCCATTGTTCGTGCATTGTTTTTAGTGTTATTCTTTTTGTTTTCATTTCTGGTCTCTGATTTTCGATTCGAAACGTTCGCAGCCTCATCTAATCTCATTTTGTTGCCTTACAGCGCAAATCACCCAGTGGGACATGATACTCTACGGCACCGAGGTGCCCGCCCATCCCGATGACCAGACCCACGAAACCCAACAAAGCCAATTCGATTTATACGACAAAGAGATGGCGCACAACGACATCGAGCACGATGCCAGCGGACAATGGCGCAATATGCAACAGGTGAGTTCAATTACAACACAATTGCATTTAAATTACATCAACAATAGACGCCCATTTATGTTCCCAGACAAATGATGTGCCACATATTTGCACTATGTTAAAGTTTTTACACCGTGAACCCATTAAAAATGGGTAACAAAGATATAATGGTTTTGTGCAGAGTATATATATTCTTGATCAGGGCGAAGAGATGAGTTAATTTAGCCATATCCGTCTTTCTGTCTGTCCATCTGTATGAACTAAACTTTTTGATCTCCTAATCAATACGCAAAACTATTTTGTAATTTTTATTTCGATATCTTGCCGCGTTTCATTAAAATCGATTAAAATCGATTTTTACCTTTGGGTTTCTCGAAGATTAGAAGAGCTGGAGGCATCACCGTTAGTTGTCCCAAATCGCTCCAAATATCGAAATCTTTGTAACTACAGGTCGGTTTAGGGTATCTCCTAATCAAGCACTCCCGACAACAGCCTTCTTACTTGTTTGCCTTTAAAGCAAACTCAATGTGAACGTGAGAAGAAGCGTTGTTTGGGAAGTTTGGTTAAATGACAAACATGAGAAATACAGATAAAGCTAGATAGTAACAAGTGAGAAGGCTCTAGTCGGGGCCGCCCGACTAGGAGATACCCTGAACCCTGCGATCTGCTTCTATAAACATTTCAGCTCGTTTACACATACAT